>JAGGCT020000190.1:0-33999 GCA_017654935.2 Phymorhynchus buccinoides
AATTTTGTTTTTCTCTTCTTTTTTTTCTTCTTTTTTTTTTTGTGGGGGGTGGGTCATCCCCTAGAAGACTGAATAAATGACAAAAGAAACTCCATGCTTACTTTATTATCTTAGGAAAAATAAGATATTTTAAAAATAAAATAAGTTTGTTCATAACTCTTTTTTTCTTTCCTTGTTTTCTTCAGAATCTTGTTATTACTTCTTCTTTTTTTAATCGTTGTGTCCGTTTGTCTTTATAATTAGCATTTTTTAATCTTTTTTTTTTTTTTTTTTTGGTTTTTTTTGGGGGGGGGGGCCGGGGGGGGGGGGGGGGTATACAAGTTCGATAGAACACCTTTATTTTCTTCCCCGGGAGATTCATTTAACATTTAAAGATTGATGGTTGGTTGATGGTTTTGTCCCACATGGCTGTGCTGAGAGGACGTAAAATGCAACTTTCATTCGTTCTTCGGGAACCAAATATCCCATATTTTGACAGAAACATTTCACCATAGTTTCTCATTCCGAGTTCCTTGGTCCGCTCTGTCCGATGCGTCATCAGTCAGCTGACCAAGAGCCACATGGAGCACGTTGAATGACAGGAAACTCCAACTCACAACTGGTCATTTCTCCTTGGACTACACGCGGCGAGAAAGAGCACAAAGAGTTCCACTCGCCTTTGGACTGTCCTGAAATCCTCACAATTCTCTGACGACTTATAAAGTCCTGTGTTTTTGCCCCCAAAGCAAGTGGTGTTTTTAAAGGTGAGTGTGGTAGGCAATTTCAATTTGTTGGTTTTGTTGGATTATTTTTGTCTATGATTTCTGTTCGTTTGTTCACTTGTGTCCCATCAGCTAACGGGTCAGGAGTTCGGGCAATATAACATTTCTTCCCCTCAGAACACTATCTGAACCATCTTAGACGGAAAAAGTGCTGTCTCTATAGGGGATTTGAAGAATGAAAATATCACTTTTTCCGTCAAAACAATTCACCAATATTTTCTGTCCCGGATAGTACACTTGACACTTGGAGCGCAAGTGAAGTTATAGTGCGTGGGCATGTAATCACGTTGGGAAGTCCTGGGCGTGTAATCACGTTGGGAAGTCCTGGGTGTGTAATCACGTTGGGAAGTCCTGGGTGTGTAATCACGTTGGGAAGTCCTGGGTGTGTAATCACGTTGGGAAGTCCTGGGCCTGTAATCACGTTGGGAAGTCCTGGGTGTGTAATCACGTTGGGAAGTCCTGGGCCTGTAATCACGTTGGGAAGTCCTGGGTGTGTAATCACGTTGGGAAGTCCTGGGCCTGTAATCACGTTGGGAAGTCCTGGGCCTGTAATCACGTTGGGAAGTCCTGGGCCTGTAATCACGATGGGAAGTCCTGGGCCTGTAATCACGTTGGGAAGTCCTGGGCCTGTAATCACGTTGGGAAGTCCTGGGTGTGTAATCACGTTGGGAAGTCCTGGGTGTGTAATCACGTTGGGAAGTCCTGGGTGTGTAATCACGTTGGGAAGTCCTGGGTGTGTAATCACGTTGGGAAGTCCTGGGTGTGTAATCACGTTGGGAAGTCCTGGGTGTGTAATCACGTTGGGAAGTCCTGGGTGTGTAATCACGTTGGGAAGTCCTGGGTGTGTAATCACGTTGGGAAGTCCTGGGTGTGTAATCACGTTGGGAAGTCCTGGGTGTGTAATCACGTTGGGAAGTCCTGGGTGTGTAATCACGTTGGGAAGTCCTGGGTGTGTAATCACGTTGGGAAGTCCTGGGTGTGTAATCACGTTGGGAAGTCCTGGGTGTGTAATCACGTTGGGAAGTCCTGGGTGTGTAATCACGTTGGGAAGTCCTGGGTGTGTAATCACGTTGGGAAGTCCTGGGTGTGTAATCACGTTGGGAAGTCCTGGGTGTGTAATCACGTTGGGAAGTCCTGGGTGTGTAATCACGTCCTGGTAATCACGTTGGGAAGTCCTGGGTGTGTAATCACGTTGGGAAGTCCTGGGCCTGTAATCACGTTGGGAAGTCCTGGGTGTGTAATCACGTTGGGAAGTCCTGGGTGTGTAATCACGTTGGGAAGTCCTGGGTGTGTAATCACGTTGGGAAGTCCTGGGTGTGTAATCACGTTGGGAAGTCCTGGGTGTGTAATCACGTTGGGAAGTCCTGGGTGTGTAATCACGTTGGGAAGTCCTGGGTGTGTAATCACGTTGGGAAGTCCTGGGTGTGTAATCACGTTGGGAAGTCCTGGGTGTGTTATCACGTTGGGAAGTCCTGGGTGTGTAATCACGTTGGGAAGTCCTGGGTGTGTAATCACGTTGGGAAGTCCTGGGCCTGTAATCACGTTGGGAAGTCCTGGGTGTGTAATCACGTTGGGAAGTCCTGGGTGTGTAATCACGTTGGGAAGTCCTGGGTGTGTAATCACGTTGGGAAGTCCTGGGTGTGTAATCACGTTGGGAAGTCCTGGGTGTGTAATCACGTTGGGAAGTCCTGGGCCTGTAATCACGTTGGGAAGTCCTGGGTGTGTAATCACGTTGGGAAGTCCTGGGTGTGTAATCACGTTGGGAAGTCCTGGGCCTGTAATCACGTTGGGAAGTCCTGGGTGTGTAATCACGTTGGGAAGTCCTGGGCCTGTAATCACGTTGGGAAGTCCTGGGTGTGTAATCACGTTGGGAAGTCCTGGGTGTGTAATCACGTTGGGAAGTCCTGGGTGTGTAATCACGTTGGGAAGTCCTGGGTGTGTAATCACGTTGGGAAGTCCTGGGTGTGTAATCACGTTGGGAAGTCCTGGGTGTGTAATCACGTTGGGAAGTCCTGGGTGTGTAATCACGTTGGGAAGTCCTGGGTGTGTAATCACGTTGGGAAGTCCTGGGCCTGTAATCACGTTGGGAAGTCCTGGGTGTGTAATCACGCTGGGAAGTCCTGGGTGTGTGATCACGTTGGGAAGTCCTGGGCCTGTAATCACGTTGGGAAGTCCTGGGTGTGTAATCACGTTGGGAAGTCCTGGGTGTGTGATCATTGGGAAGTCCTGGGCCTGTAATCACGTTGGGAAGTCCTGGGTGTGTAATCACGTTGGGAAGTCCTGGGTGTGTAATCACGTTGGGAAGTCCTGGGTGTGTAATCACGTTGGGAAGTCCTGGGCCTGTAATCACGTTGGGAAGTCCTGGGTGTGTAATCACGTTGGGAAGTCCTGGGCCTGTAATCACGTTGGGAAGTCCTGGGTGTGTAATCACGTTGGGAAGTCCTGGGCCTGTAATCACGTTGGGAAGTCCTGGGTGTGTAATCACGTTGGGAAGTCCTGGGTGTGTAATCACGTTGGGAAGTCCTGGGCCTGTAATCACGTTGGGAAGTCCTGGGCCTGTAATCACGTTGGGAAGTCCTGGGCCTGTAATCACGTTGGGAAGTCCTGGGCCTGTAATCACGTTGGGAAGTCCTGGGTGTGTAATCACGTTGGGAAGTCCTGGGTGTGTAATCACGTTGGGAAGTCCTGGGTGTGTAATCACGTTGGGAAGTCCTGGGTGTGTAATCACGTTGGGAAGTCCTGGGTGTGTAATCACGTTGGGAAGTCCTGGGTGTGTAATCACGTTGGGAAGTCCTGGGTGTGTGATCACGCTGGGAAGTCCTGGGCCTGTAATCACGTTGGGAAGTCCTGGGTGTGTAATCACGTTGGGAAGTCCTGGGCCTGTAATCACGTTGGGAAGTCCTGGGCCTGTAATCACGTTGGGAAGTCCTGGGTGTGTAATCACGTTGGGAAGTCCTGGGCCTGTAATCACGTTGGGAAGTCCTGGGTGTGTAATCACGTTGGGAAGTCCTGGGTGTGTAATCACGTTGGGAAGTCCTGGGTGTGTAATCACGTTGGGAAGTCCTGGGTGTGTAATCACGTTGGGAAGTCCTGGGTGTGTAATCACGTTGGGAAGTCCTGGGTGTGTAATCACGTTGGGAAGTCCTGGGTGTGTAATCACGTTGGGAAGTCCTGGGTGTGTAATCACGTTGGGAAGTCCTGGGTGTGTGATCACGTTGGGAAGTCCTGGGTGTGTAATCACGTTGGGAAGTCCTGGGTGTGTAATCACGTTGGGAAGTCCTGGGTGTGTAATCACGTTGGGAAGTCCTGGGTGTGTAATCACGTTGGGAAGTCCTGGGTGTGTAATCACGTTGGGAAGTCCTGGGTGTGTAATCACGTTGGGAAGTCCTGGGTGTGTAATCACGTTGGGAAGTCCTGGGCCTGTAATCACGTTGGGAAGTCCTGGGTGTGTAATCACGTTGGGAAGTCCTGGGCGTGTAATCACGTTGGGAAGTCCTGGGTGTGTAATCACGTTGGGAAGTCCTGGGTGTGTAATCACGTTGGGAAGTCCTGGGTGTGTAATCACGTTGGGAAGTCCTGGGTGTGTAATCACGTTGGGAAGTCCTGGGCCTGTAATCACGTTGGGAAGTCCTGGGTGTGTAATCACGTTGGGAAGTCCTGGGTGTGTAATCACGTTGGGAAGTCCTGGGTGTGTAATCACGTTGGGAAGTCCTGGGTGTGTAATCACGTTGGGAAGTCCTGGGTGTGTAATCACGTTGGGAAGTCCTGGGTGTGTAATCACGTTGGGAAGTCCTGGGTGTGTAATCACGTTGGGAAGTCCGATCACGTTGGGAAGTCCTGGGCCTGTAATCACGTAATCCTGGGTGTGTAATCACGTTGGGAAGTCCTGGGCCTGTAATCACGTTGGGAAGTCCTGGGTGTGTAATCACGTTGGGAAGTCCTGGGTGTGTAATCACGTTGGGACGTTGGGAAGTCCTGGGTGTGTAATCACGTTGGGAAGTCCTGGGTGTGTAATCACGTTGGGAAGTCCTGGGCCTGTAATCACGTTGGGAAGTCCTGGGTGTGTAATCACGTTGGGAAGTCCTGGGTGTGTAATCACGTTGGGAAGTCCTGGGTGTGTAATCACGTTGGGAAGTCCTGGGCCTGTAATCACGTTGGGAAGTCCTGGGTGTGTAATCACGTTGGGAAGTCCTGGGTGTGTAATCACGTTGGGAAGTCCTGGGTGTGTAATCACGTTGGGAAGTCCTGGGTGTGTAATCACGTTGGGAAGTCCTGGGTGTGTAATCACGTTGGGAAGTCCTGGGTGTGTAATCACGTTGGGAAGTCCTGGGTGTGTAATCACGTTGGGAAGTCCTGGGTGTGTAATCACGTTGGGAAGTCCTGGGTGTGTAATCACGTTGGGAAGTCCTGGGCGTGTAATCACGTTGGGAAGTCCTGGGTGTGTAATCACGTTGGGAAGTCCTGGGTGTGTAATCACGTTGGGAAGTCCTGGGCCTGTAATCACGTTGGGAAGTCCTGGGTGTGTAATCACGTTGGGAAGTCCTGGGCCTGTAATCACGTTGGGAAGTCCTGGGTGTGTAATCACGTTGGGAAGTCCTGGGCGTGTAATCACGTTGGGAAGTCCTGGGCCTGTAATCACGTTGGGAAGTCCTGGGTGTGTAATCACGTTGGGAAGTCCTGGGTGTGTAATCACGTTGGGAAGTCCTGGGTGTGTAATCACGTTGGGAAGTCCTGGGTGTGTAATCACGTTGGGAAGTCCTGGGCGTGTAATCACGTTGGGAAGTCCTGGGTGTGTAATCACGTTGGGAAGTCCTGGGTGTGTAATCACGTTGGGAAGTCCTGGGTGTGTAATCACGTTGGGAAGTCCTGGGCCTGTAATCACGTTGGGAAGTCCTGGGTGTGTAATCACGTTGGGAAGTCCTGGGTGTGTAATCACGTTGGGAAGTCCTGGGCGTGTAATCACGTTAGGAAGTCCTGGGCGTGTAATCACGAGTGAGTGAAAATCTGTTTAACGTTCTCCGGTATGGAACAGACACATATGGGACATGAGTAGATATAAAGATGGTGGCAAAGATCCTGGAGGTACTAATATCTGTTTAACGTCCTCCGGGTATGGAACAGACACATACGGGACATTAGTAGATATAAAGATGGTGGGGAACGATCCTGGAGGCAATGCCCGGAGGCAGTGCAACACCAGCAAAGTCCCGAATATTTAAAATACAGATGTATGTTATGGTTATGAAAGTGCGAGTATCTCTTAGGCAGTCAATATGGATAGTAGTATGTAAGTTAGGCTAAGCAGCCAATCGCTTTTGGAGTTTAGTCTAATTTACATATTACTACTCGTGTTGACTTAGACGCACTCGTGACTACACGCCTATATCTGTCATGTTGGGGGGTAGGGTAAGTCGGGGTAAAAAGCCCATGCCAATTATCTCATAAAGTGAAGCAAATTTCATGGGCAAAATTTGACTGAAATTTGCTTAATTTCATGAGATAATTGGCATGGTTTTTTTCCCCCGCTCATGGTCTTCACCTATACAAGTTCGATACAACACCTTTATTTTCTTCCCCGGGAGATTCATTTAACATTTAAAGATTGATGGTTGGTTGATGGTTTTTTGTCCCACATGGCTGTGCCGAGAGGACGTAAAATGCAACATTCATTCGTTCCTCGGGAACAAAATATCCCATATTTTGACAGAAACATTTCACCATAGTTTCTCATTCCGAGTTCCTTTGTCCACTCTGTCCATTACGTCATCAGTCAACTGACCAAGCTCACGTGGGGGGCATTGAATGACACGAAGCTACCACCGTGTCCGGCGAAACGGACAGTCCTTGTTTGAGAGGTGACTTGGTGAAGACGAGAAAAGTTCTCTTGAAATCCTCAAGTCTGACGATTCTTAAAAGTGCTGTGTTTTTTAGCCAAGAAATAAACTAAGTTTTTTTAAGGTGAGTGCGGTAGTCATTTTCAATTTGTTGGTTTCGTTGGATTATTTTTCTATGATTATTATTCTACGATTTCTTTTCATTCTTACCCGTCCATGGGCTTTTCTTTTATTACCCCGTTTTCACCTACAAGTTCGGTACAACACCTTTATTTTCTTCCCCGGGAGATTCATTTAACATTTAAAGATTGATGGTTGGTTGATGGTTTTGTCCCACATGGCTGTGCCGAGAGGACGTAAAACGTAACTTTAATTCGATCCCCGGGAACAAAATATCCCATCTTTTGACAGAAACATGTCACCATAGTTTCTCATTCCGAGTTCCTTGGTCCACTCTGTCCGTTACGTCATCAGTCAGCTGACCAAGCTCACGTGGGAATGACACGAAACCACTACCCCAAACCGGCGAAACGGACAGTGTTTGTTTGAGAGGGGACTTGGTGAAGACGAGAAAAGTTCTCTTGAAATCCTCAAGTCTGAAGATTCTTAAAAGTGCTGTGTTTTTTAGCCAAGAAATAAACTAAGGTTTTTAAGGTGAGTGCGGTAGTCATTTTCAATTTGTTGGTTTCGTTGGATTATTTTTCTATGATTATTATTCTACGATTTCCCTTCGTTTTTACACTCGTGTTCCATCAACTATCCGGTCTTCACGCTCTCAGAAACCTTTCAGAGGTCTGCATCCGCCATTGTCAGTTCAGTTGGTTGGCTAGTACTAGTAGTCCTGAAGATTAGTTAAAGAGGGTCATTATTTTATGGAAAAGTCGGTTTTGTTGTACCCTAAAGGTTGTGTGTCTTCTTCGTCTTCTTCGATCGCTCAGACAGTTGCCTATCATTGTGTCAATTATGAGCGCAGATGCGTCATGCTGCCGTTTATGCGCCCACGTAAGAAATAATTAGACCCAGCATGTCCGACTTGGGCTGGGTGTCTGATACCAGGCCACATTATTTGACGCTTTGTCCAGGAAAAAGTGAGTTACTTGATACAATCAACCCACGTGTGGAATGGCGAGTCCTAATTGACTTCGTCTTGAGAAAAGTGAAGGCGCTGGAAGGGAGAGGGACAAATAGACATGGGTGCATGTGGGTGTGCCTGAAGCCTGAATTCAGGCAATTTGATGCTGCTTCAGGCAGCTGATTGCTGAAGAAAGGGCTCTTTAACATGGTTTCATTCTTTTGTACATTGGGTTTCGGCAAGAAAGTTCAGGCAAAAGTTTTGGTCACTGCATGCACCCATGGATAGATGGAACTGGTTTGACACTAGGCCTACATATGGGTCATTTCTGTATGTAAAGATAGTGAGTGGAACCTGGAGATACTGCGATGCCAGGTCGATTCATGGTATTCATTAAACATGTCAGAATACAACAGTCCTTCAGCCAACGTATGTGAAAGGAAAGGGTTAAGAATGAAAGTCTGTGTAACGTCCTCCGACCTGGAACAGGCACACGTGGAACATTAGTGACTATATAGATAGTGGGACGATCCTGGAGGTACTGCAATACCAGGAAAGTCCCGATGTTTTTAGACTGATCAAGATATTGAATGAGCCAAGGGTTAAAATTCACCTTTTTCATGCTGAGCCCAAGGCACAAGGAATGTTTGATTCACTGCAGCTGGCCCTTGGCCGTACAATGCTGATATGGAAAAGAAACCAGAGCGTTAAGACGCAGACTAGACCACCAGCCGCGCGGCAGCATTTTCAGGTCCGGTGACCTTGACCTTTGATCTATAACCTTCATAGCTCAAGGCACAAGGAATGTTTAATTCACTGCTGGCCCTTGGCTGTACAATTGTGATGTGGAAAAGAAACTAGAGCGTTAAGACGCTAGAACACCAGCCGCATGGCAGCATTTTCAGGTCCAGTGACCTTGACATTTGACCTATGACCTTCACTTTTTTTAAAACTTGGTCTAAATATTTTTAGTACCTATCCGCAAAACGTTTTTGAGCGTCCTACTCCTAGGTCCCTCCGTTGTCTGACAGCATTTTCTGCTCCAGTGACCTTGACCTTTGACCTTCATTTTTGAATTTGGCTAAGATCTTTTAAGTTCCTATCTGTATGCAAAATTTGAGGGTCCTTCCGTTCAATCGCTATGATCGTGCCAGTTGCTTGGCAGCATTTTCGGCTCCAGTGACCTTTGACCTCATTTTTGAACTTGGTCTAGATATTTTAAGTACCTATCCGCAAGCACAATTTGAGCGTCATATGTCCCTCCGTTGTCGTGCCAGTTGTACGACAGCATTTTCGGCTCCAGTGAACTTGACCTTTGACCTATGACCTTCATTTTTTAATTTGTCTGAAATCATTTTAGGACCTATCTGCAGGCAAAACTTGGGCGTCCTAGGTCCCTCCGTTCAATCGTTATTGTGTCAGGCGCTTGGCAGCATTTTCGGCTCCAGTGACCTTTGACCTATGACCTCATTTTTGAACTTCGTCTAGATATCTTTAGTACCTATCCGCATGCAAACCTTGAGCATCCTAGGTCCCTCCGTTATCGTGCCACGTGTTCGCCAGCATTTCCGGCTCCAGTGACCTTGACCTATGACCTTCATTTTTGAACTTGGCCTAGATATTATTAGTACCTATCCGCATGCAAAATGTGAGCATCCTAGGTCCCTCCGTTCAAACGTTATCGTGTTCACATAGATAGATAGTCAGATAGTCGGCTTCAGGATCCACTGAAAACAATACCAGCTTCATAACAAAAACACTAACTGACACATGTGCGAACCTCAAAGCCTGCATGTGAAGCTATTCTTCCCCATCCACACTTCCTCTTGCACTCGAGCTTTGTACAACCAGCACAAGCAAAAAACTCAAAGTCATGGTCATGAAGCTTCAAAGTGTGTCCCACTGCATTCTTTGGGTGATGCCGATCAAGGGTGACAGTGATACAGAGCAAAACAACAACAGGAAGAGACAGAATACGAATACGAATACGAGTGTTTTATTGAGGGTAAAAAGGATAAGCTACATTAGCTTCTTTGCACCTTGCCCTCTCACTCACACTCACACCATGCATCAGGCAAAGAAAAATGGACATAAAAACAATCAAATCAAGAACATGAACACAAACTGGCACATGAGATAATTGAAAAAGAATCAAAATGGGAATTAAAAGCAAACATGGATAATAATGAGCAATGGTGAACTTGAATTGGTGGTTTGAATTGATTACGAAAAAAGGGAACAATTCTGAGACAAATGACAATTTTTTCAGAATAATAGCACTTTTAAGGTAGAAAAAAAGGATAAGATGGGAAGAGAGAGAGAGAGAGAGAGAGAGGGGGGGGGGGGGAGAATGGTACACTCAGTGAGACAGTCATACAAATGTACAAAAGTCTTGGCATAAGTTGATGGCATTGGTAATGTTTGTAGGTAAACTCATTAACATTACTGATGAACAAGATTGTCCATTACGTACTTGTAGAGAGAGAGAGAGAGAGAGAGAGAGAGAGAGAGAGAGAGAGAGAGACAGAGAGAGAGAGTCAAGAGTACCTGGATCTTTCTCTTGAAGTCTCTCAGTACCTGGATCTCTCTCTCTCTCTCTCTCTCTCTCTCTCTCTCTCTCTCTCTCTCTCTCTCTCTCTCTCTCTCTCTCTCTCTCTCTCTCTCTCTCCACTCTATCTTTCTGTGTATGTATGCCTCTCTCTCTGTGTTGTGGTTGTTGATGTTTTTGTGTCGTATGCATATGTTTCTATCACTCTCGCGGGAGGAGGACAGCAGACAGACAAAGATAAAGACAGAGACAGACAGACGGACGGAGAATATCAAGAAATTCGCTTTAAACTATGTCCTTGGTTGTTCCAGAACCAGAACGGATGGAGTCACCGACAATGGTGGACCAGCCATCAACATTTACCAGCCACCAAGCAGTATGGCCAAACCAGCCAGCAACATTTACCAGCCACCAAGCAGTATGGCCAAACCAGCCAGCAACAGTTGCCAGCCACCAAGCAGTATGGCCAAACCAGCCAGCAACAGTTACCAGCCACCAAGCAGTATGGCCAAACCAGCCAGCAACAGTTGCCAGCCACCAAGCAGTATGGCCAAACCAGCCAGCAACAGTTGCCAGCCACCAAGCAGTATGGCCAAACCAGCCAGCAACAGTTGCCAGCCACCAAGCAGTATGGCCAAACCAGCCATCAACATTTACCAGCCACCAAGCAGTATGGCCAAACCAGCCAGCAACATTTACCAGCCACCAAGCAGTATGGCCAAACCAGCCAGCAACAGTTGCCAGCCACCAAGCAGTATGGCCAAACCAGCCAGCAACAGTTGCCAGCCACCAAGCAGTATGGCCAAACCAGCCAGCAACATTTACCAGCCACCAAGCAGTATGGCCAAACCAGCCAGCAACATTTACCAGCCACCAAGCAGTATGGCCAAACCAGCCAGCAACAGTTGCCAGCCACCAAGCAGTATGGCCAAACCAGCCAGCAACAGTTTCCAGCCACCAAGCAGTATGGCCAAACCAGCCAGCAACAGTTGCCAGCCACCAAGCAGTATGGCCAAACCAGCCAGCAACAGTTGCCAGCCACCAAGCAGTATGGCCAAACCAGCCAGCAACAGTTGCCAGCCACCAAGCAGTATGGCCAAACCAGCCAGCAACAGTTTCCAGCCACCAAGCAGTATGGCCAAACCAGCCAGCAACAGTTGCCAGCCACCAAGCAGTATGGCCAAACCAGCCAGCCAGCCAGCCACCAAGCAGTATGGCCAAACCAGCCAGCAACAGTTGCCAGCCACCAAGCAGTATGGCCAAACCAGCCAGCAACAGCCAGCCACCAAGCAGTATGGCCAAACCAGCCAGCAACAGTTGCCAGCCACCAAGCAGTATGGCCAAACCAGCCAGCAACAGTTACCAGCCACCAAGCAATATGGCCAAACCAGCCAGCAACAGTTACCAGCCACCAAGCAGTATGGCCAAACCAGCCAGCAACAGTTACCAGCCACCAAGCAATATGGCCAAACCAGCCAGCAACAGTTGCCAGCCACCAAGCAGTATGGCCAAACCAGCCAGCAACAGTTACCAGCCACCAAGCATATGGCCAAACCAGCCAGCAACAGTTGCCAGCCACCAAGCAGTATGGCCAAACCAGCCAGCAACAGTTACCAGCCACCAAGCAATATGGCCAAACCAGCCAGCAACAGTTGCCAGCCACCAAGCAGTATGGCCAAACCAGCCAGCAACAGTTACCAGCCACCAAGCAATATGGCCAAACCAGCCAGCAACAGTTGCCAGCCACCAAGCAGTATGGCCAAACCAGCCAGCAACAGTTACCAGCCACCAAGCAATATGGCCAAACCAGCCAGCAACAGTTGCCAGCCACCAAGCAGTATGGCCAAACCAGCCAGCAACAGTTACCAGCCACCAAGCAATATGGCCAAACCAGCCAGCAACAGTTGCCAGCCACCAAGCAGTATGGCCAAACCAGCCAGCAACAGTTACCAGCCACCAAGCAATATGGCCAAACCAGACAGCAACAGTTACCAGCCACCAAGCAATATGGCCAAACAAGCCAGCAGCAAATTTGGACCGACCAGCGCCATTGGTGAATCACTCAGTAGCATTAACAAGCCAACCAGCCAGATGGCCAAACCAGCCAGCCAGATATCTGAGCCGTCCAACAACTTTGCCTAATCGTCTTAGAACGTTTGCAAGTTGGGAAGCATGTATTCAGGACCAGTTTGCAAATTTGGTTAGTCGTGCAAGAGCGTTAGGGGACTGGCCAGCGATTGCAATCCAGGCAGCAAAGCTGGCAGATAAGTGGCACGCGTCAGAGGACTGTCATCAACGTGTAAGGGAACATACACATTATGAGATGACAGGAGAAATAAGGCTTCTTCACGCTCTTGGCCAAACGGCTTTAGTCAAAACGATTGTACGCGTTCAAAGAAAGCTGAGAAAAACTACAGACGAAACTGGCCATGACGACTGTCAAACTGAACGCGTTGACGACGAGCTTGCTCCTCGTCTTTTATATTTGACAACAATTGAAAAGCGATGGAATCAGATAGATGTTGCTAAACTTCGCCACGCTTTGCCATTTAGCCATGATTGCTATTGGACCATAAATGAAAAGATTGTATTTGGAGAGCAGGGGTGGCCTGAGAAGTTCAGTGTGCTAAGGTACATCAATGACCCTAAGAAATCACAGAACTGGTTTGCAATCCTTAGCGACAAGTATGTGGGGTCAGTCTACAGAGCATTTGTGGAGAACCCTGAACACTGCGACTTGATTGCAGACTGGATCAGAGTTGCTATCTACGATGGAAAAATCAGAACGGTGCAAATGCTTCTAATGTCAGAAAATAAACATGTGCAGAAAGCCGTTGAAGATTCTGTCTTCAAATACGGCACGCACAAACTGCTTGTGAAAACAGCATGCACCGCTCATCTACAACAGCGATGTCAAAGGTCAGACTACATAGAGTGTCTCATCCTGGCCTGCCAAGCCGGCCTGTACAGTGGCTGTGCTCCAGAGGTGGTAGACAATGAAGACGACACTCGAGCATTGCCACCTGTTGTCTACCGTTACACCCCCCTAGGCCTGGCAGTGTTCTGCAACCAGCCACACATTGTGCGCTTGGTGTTCGAAGCCGGTGGAACCAACAAAGCCGAGATGAATCGACTGAGTGAAGACCCTTGGCTGCATCACCGATGTCGATCAGAAAGAATCGATGAACAACACTTTCTTCATCAATCATTGTATGATGCTTCAGCTGCCCAAGAAATCAAAGGGTTTCTTACCACTAAGGCAAATGAGTTCCCCTCTCTGCAAGACCTCTGCTTTCAGAAGCTGTATAGACAAGTGGGGTGGGGGCACAAGAGAGACGAAGCTCTGATGAACTTGACCACAGAGCTCCCAAAGGACTTGCTACTCAAGCTGGGTCATAATGACGTTACTTTCCAAAACCTGGTGAAATTGGTCAGGGCAAAATCTGAAACCGACTACAACATCAGCGATACATCAGCCAGTGAGTGATGGACATTCCTAATAATCAATCGTTTGAGGGATTGGTGGACATTCCAAATGATCGATTGTTTCATAGATTGATGAACATTCCAAATGATGAGTTGTTTGAGAGCTTGATGGACATTCCAAATGATCAGTTGTTTGAGAGATTGATGGACATTCCAAATGATGAGTTGTTGGAGAGATTGATGGACATTCCAAATGATGAGTTGTTTGAGAGATTGATGGACATTCCAAATGATGAGTTGTTGGAGAGATTGATGGACATTCCGAATGATGAGTTGTTTGAGAGATTGATGGACATTCCAAATGATGAGTTGCTTGAGAGATTGATGAACATTCCAAATGATGAGTTGTTTCATAGATTGATGATCATTCCGAATGATGAGTTGTTTCATAGATTGATGAACATTCCAAATGATGAGTTGTTTGAGAGATTGATGGACATTCCAAATGATGAGTTGTTGGACAGATTGATGGACATTCCGAATGATGAGTTGTTGGACAGATTGATGGACATTCCGAATGGTGAGTTGTTTGAGAGATTGATGGACATTCCAAATGATGAGTTGTTTGAGAGATTGATGGACATTCCGAATGATGAGTTGTTTGAGAGATTGATGGACATTCCGAATGGTGAGTTGTTTGAGAGATTGATGGACATTCCGAATGATGAGTTGTTTGAGAGATTGATGGACATTCCAAATGATGAGTTGTTTCATAGATTGATGGACATTCCGAATGATGAGTTGTTTCATAGATTGATGAACATTCCAAATGATGAGTTGTTTGAGAGATTGATGGACATTCCAAATGATGAGTTGTTTGACAGATTGATGGACATTCCGAATGATGAGTTGTTGGAGAGATTGATGGACATTCCGAATGATGAGTTGTTTGAGAGATTGATGGACATTCCGAATGATGAGTTGTTTGAGAGATTGATGGACATTCCGAATGATGAGTTGTTTGAGAGATTGATGGACATTCCGAATGATGAGATTGATGACATTCCAAATTGATTGATGGACATTCCAAATGATGAGTTGTTTGAGAGATTGATGGACATTCCAAATGATGAGTTGTTTCATAGATTGATGGACATTCCGAATGATGAGTTGTTTGAGAGATTGATGGATATTCCGAATGATGAGTTGTTTGAGAGATTGATGGACATTCCAAATGATGAGTTGTTTGAGAGATTGATGGACATTCCAAATGATGAGTTGTTTGAGAGATTGATGGACATTCCAAATGATGAGTTGTTTGAGAGATTGATGGACATTCAAATGATGAGTTGCTTGAGAATTGATGAGTTGTTTGAGATTGTTTCCAAATGAGATTGATGGACATTCCAAATGATGAGTTGTTTGAGAGATTGATGGACATTCCAAATAATGAGTTGTTTGAGAGATTGATGGACATTCCAAATGATGAGTTGCTTGAGAGATTGATGGACATTCCAAATGATGAGTTGTTTCATAGATTGATGGACATTCCAAATTATGAGTTGTTGGAGAGATTGATGGACATTCCAAATGATGAGTTGTTTGAGAGATTGATGGACATTCTAACTGATCAATTATTTGATAGCTTGATGGATGTTTCAAATAATCAGCTATTGATTGAAAAGTGGGTTATTGACAATTGTTCTGGTTTTGGTATTTTTGTATTGATTGCAATAGCAAAGTTACAATAATGAACAATCTATAAAGAACGATTCGCGTGTACACCTGTGTATAAACGTGTAGTGTGTTTATGCATATGTGCATGTGTGTGAGCGTTACTGTGTCTGTTTTCCATCTACTTTTGTGATGTCCTTGTCTCTCTGTGTGCATGCATGCCTATGTGTGAGTGCACCTGGTTGTGTTGGCATGTTGTACCTGCTATGTAACCAGAGACATGTGCTTGGCTATATTTCTCCTTTTATTTACAAATGTAGATTCCCTGTAAACGGTAAGCAAAACAAACTGTGAAGATATCATGTAGGCAGTTCAGATTTAGGCTACAAAATCATCTAGGTCTTTTTCATTGAACGATTGTTCGTAGTTCATATAAAGTGAAGTTTTGCATACAGTCTTCGACACCCTGAGATGTGAAATCTGGCCCAGGCCTGTGGCACTCCGTGACAAGCTGTGGGGTCCTGCTGAGTTGCTGCTGTTGACCGCGGCCTTCATCAACCAAACCGGACTGAGCATCTGATATGGCCGGGAACAAAGAAGAAGAAGAAGCACACAGTCTCCCCTTCCTCTTCCCCTTGCACCTGACATTCCTTTTTACGTTTTCTTATTTATTTTCGAGGGCACGGACGGCTCCAAATGAGGCGTTGCTTGTGCTGCATCTATTCCAGAATCACGCCAAAGCTCTTCTAGGCATATTCCTACAGAAAGTTCTGGGTATGTTGCCCAGCTGACTGTTCTTGTCAACGCAATTGATCAAATAGTCTGAGGATAAAAAGCTTCTAGTTTGTATTGACTCCCTTTCAGCTTTAGAGGTTAAATCCGTTAAAAACCTTAATATCAATATCAAGAAGGGGGAGGGCAGTAACCTTTGCTTGTTGGTTTGGCTATTGAATGAATATTGTTTGAAATATTGATCATTTATGCATTGCATGGACTGTAGAGAGGAAGTATTGGTGTTTTTTTTAAAATTTGATCTTGTTTTTTTGCTCCTTTTGTTGCCTGCTTTTTGCTCCTTTTGCTATATTTGCTGTTTGCTGTTTAATTCTTTGTCTTATGTTGATAAAGGCGCATTCGCCGAAATATCCAGTAGTTTTGTTTTGTCTCTTGTGAATAAAATAACGTCACTTTACACTTGTCGTGTAGTTGTTTGTTTGTTGTATGAAATATTGATAGATATTCTAAATTAATAAAACACAGGTATGAGTGTTTGTGTGCATGTTCGTATGTGAGTGCGATTTCAGGAGCGTGCATATGCATTTATAGATATATGTGTGTGCTTGTGTGTGTGTGTGTGTGTGTCAAGTCAAGACAAGTCAAAATGATCTTTATTGACGATAAAAGAGTAAGCTTGATAAAGCTTTTTTACATCCTGTCGTCATAAATAAATAAGAAAAATAATTAACGCAAATAAATACAGCATATACTGGAGAAAAATTAACCACAATCAAAAATCATGGGGAAAATACATACACTTCATACAAACACAATACAAAGATTATATTATACATATGTACAAATGTAATCATAGCGGTAGAATAAAAGGAAAGCGGAATATGGAGTTGGGGAAAATAATAATGACTGAGACAAAGAGACAGAGAAACAACAGAGACACCAGAATCGAGAGATAAGAACAGAGAGAGAGAGAGAGGGAGACAGAAAGAGAGAGATAGTTATAGTTTACTCGGACATGAGAAAGAAGAAAAATATCCGAACAAAAGCACAACTCAGAGGGAAACAAAACCAGAAAACAAATACACGCTTACATTTAAAGCGCAAAAGGAAGGAAATTATTATTTTTTAAAAACGAAAACAAAACATGAATTTACACGCACCTGTAAAGTCTCCTCCTCTACTAGAGCAAGGCGGCATAAACACAAAAGCAATTTACAACAACAACAATAGAGCCTTAGGCACTCATTCTCATATTCACATTAGGTATTTTTACAAAGCATCAAGCATATTCTTTTTAAGTGTTTTTTTAAACGTTTGTTTTGAAGGACACGATTTTAGAGAAAAAGACAGATTATTCCATGATGTGCCCCCTGAGTAAACAAAACTAGTTTTGTAAACATTATTTCGTGGTCTGGGGAAAGAAAGCTTGTGGGTGTCTATTTGGGTTTATAGCAAAAGTCTTGATAATTTTTGGGGGAGCGACTCCATTTACCACACTAAACATGCAGATGCATTTGTTGAAGAGAAGTCTGTCTTTTAGTGGCAAAATGTTTAATTTATTGTAATCATTAGCTGTTAGGGTGCTTGATTTCATCAGTATTAGTTTCACAGCTCGTTTATGTAACCGACTTATATGTTTTAGATTAGCTTCACTAGTACTGTCCCAAAGGGTTGATGAGTTATTAATGTGAGACATAATGTGAGCATGGAAAAATATTTTACGTGACTGAAGATTTAAAAAGTTTTTAATTTTTGTCAACTGATAAATCTTTTTTGAGATACATTTACCCAGTTTAGATGTATGATCTGACCATAGTAAGTTATTATCAACAGTGATACCTAAAACTTAATGTGACGCCACTTCTTCAATTTTGTTGCCTTGCACATACAATGGTGGAAATGGATAAGTCATTTGTGTGTGTGTGTGTGTGTGTGTGTGCGTGTGTGCGTGCGTGTGCGTGCGTGCGTGCATGCGTGTGTGTGTGTGTGTGTGTGTGTGTGTGTGTGTGTGTGTGTGTGTGTGTGTGTGTGTGTGTGTGTGTGTGTGTGTGTGTGTGTGTGTGTCCGTGTTTCTGCATGTGTGTCTACCTGTGTGCTATGTTTGTGTCTTGTTATCTGTCTGTCTCCGTGCATGCAAGCACACCTGTGTACAATTGCACCATACGCTGTGGATGTGTGTGGTTGCGTGTCTGGACCTACTTCATATAATGATAGAGAGACAGGTTTTGATTCAAATACTTATTTCTGCATCACAGAGTTTATGTCATTGTTAAAAGCGCAGATTGTGAAGATATTCTGTAAGCAACTAAGAATACTGTGCTACAAAATCACGTCGATTGTTTTTTTTATTGATCGAGTACGGTGCCTGCCCTTTTTAGCGAAAGTGTAAAATCCACCCAATACATTTTGTTTGTTTAGAAAACCGATACAGTCACACGCACACAGCCAGACACACAAACACACAGCCGGACCTGATAACATTACCCCATCCAGGCTCAGAGGCTGACAGCGTAAATGAAAACAAAACGGAATCAGAATGGTAAAACCATACGAACGTTATCCAGTTCATCGTGAAGAACGAAGCGGCAACAATGCAACTCACTGGAAACATAATGACCTATCTTTTGAGACATTGCAGACATCCCTTTCAGGACATGGGAGACAATTATGTCAGTTTTATCATTATCAATTCGATAATGTAGACTGTGGCAGCTGGAACGAAGCGCTTAGAGCTTAAAGGTGGACCCTGACGGACGAGATTTTGCAAGAAACACGTCGAGATCACCAGAAAGACAGCCTTTTCAAGGATCAGAACACTCACTTTGCTCTGGTTTCCTAGAAATTAAACCGTCAAAACGGCGATTCCTCCTTGGTGGAGATGCCGGAGAGAGTAGCCAGTTTGGATTGGGTGGGTGGAGGTCACTCATTGTGGTTGAAGCGCTTTCTTTTTTTTGTAGTGCAGTAACCAAACAAAAAGTTATTTCCTTTGTTGTGAGCGAAACTCCTTTAGATAAACTGTATAAAAAGAAAAAGAAAAAAGAAGAAGCTTGTATTGCGAACATTTCGTGCAAACGATTTGGCGGCCATTTGAAAAGAGACGACACACGCCTTCTCTTTGGGTGACATAATTTGACTTCCAGCACCTCCGCCAAGGAGGAATCGCCGATTTGACGGTTTGATATTTAGGAAACCAGAGCAAAGTGAGTGTTGCAATCTCTGTAAAGGGTGTTTTCCTGGTGATCTCGACGTGTTTCTTACAAAACTTCATCCGTCAGGGTCCACGCCTTCTCTTTGGGTGAAATAATTTGACTTCCAGCACCTCCGCCAAGGAGGAATCGCCGATTTGACGGTTTGATTTCTAGGAAACCAGAGCAAAGTGCGTGCTGCAATCTCTGTAAAGGGTGTTTTCCTGGTGATCTCGACGTGTTTCTTACAAAACTTCATCCGTCAGGGTCCACGCCTTCTCTTTGGGTGAAATAATTTGACTTCCAGCACCTCCGCCAAGGAGGAATCGCCGATTTGACGGTTTGATATTTAGGAAACCACAGCCAAGTGCGTGCTGCAATCTCTGTAAAGGGTGTTTTCCTGGTGATCTCGACGTGTTTCTTACAAAACTTCATCCGTCAGGGTCCACCTTTAAAGGTGAAGCGCTATATAAATGTTCTTAAATAACACATCTATCACCAACAAATCATTGTTACTGGGAGTAGGTTTATGGGGCTAGGCATTTGAATACAATGACGTCACGGGCCATATTCCTGGGACCATGCTGCAAAGTGTCATCAATATCAGCATCATATCTGTGACAATATTCATTATTTCAAAAACTTACATAAACCGGGAGCTTGTTTCAATGGCTTACTGCTTGATTCTGCCTCTTTTTCTTGTAGCCATTTTGTTTGCTATCCTACGCTAAACCTTCCTGCTCCATACTGTTTCCCCAGAAATCTTGTTTTGTTGCTGTTTTATCTTCATTGTTTCCTTCAACACTTGTTGTTGTCGTCATTGTTTCCTTCAACACTTGTTGTTGTCGTCATTGTTTTGCTGTCTTTCCTTCAACACTTGTTGTTGTCGTCATTGTTTCCTTCAACACTTGTTGTTGTCGTCATTGTTTCCTTCAACACTTGTTGTTGTCGTCATTGTTTCCTTCAACACTTGTTGTTGTCGTCATTGTTTTGCTGTCTTTCCTTCAACACTTGTTGTTGTCGTCATTGTTTCCTTCAACACTTGTTGTTGTCGTCATTGTTTTGCTGTCTTTCCTTCAACACTTGTTGTTGTCGTCATTGTTTCCTTCAACACTTGTTGTTGTCGTCATTGTTTTGCTGTCTTTCCTTCAACACTTGTTGTTGTCGTCATTGTTTCCTTCAACACTTGTTGTTGTCGTCATTGTTTTGTTTCCTTCAACACTTGTTGTTGTCGTCATTGTTTCCTTCAACACTTGTTGTTGTCGTCATTGTTTCCTTCAACACTTGTTGTTGTCGTCATTGTTTCATTGTTTCCTTCAACACTTGTTGTTGTCGTCATTGTTTTGCTGTCTTTCCTTCAACACTTGTTGTTGTCGTCATTGTTTCCTTTTCCTTCAACACTTGTTGTTGTCGTCAGTGTTTCCTTCAACACTTGTTGTTGTCGTCATTTTTTCCCTCAACACTTGTTGTTGTCGTCATTGTTTCTGCTTTGTTGTGTCGGTCACATAATGACTTTCTCCTCTTCTATACACTTTCTCTTCATGCGGATGCGCTTTTTACAAAAAAAATGATGGCGATGATGATGATCAGGAAATGTTTATGTTTATGTTCTTTCCTTCTTTGTTTTTTTTCTGAATTTTCTTTCGGTTATCCTCCCCTTCCTCGTCCATTTGCTCCTCATTTTGATAAAAACACCCCTAGTCTTCGTTAACAACAGAACCCATCTTTTGACAAAAACAAATCGCCATACAAATCATGTGCATTCAAATCCGTCTCTTTGTCCAACCGAAAGCCTCTGTTGCGTCATCAGCCACCTGATCACGAGCCAGTTGGGGAATTGAAGAACCCTTGACATTGTTCTTATAGCGGGTTTGACGAAAATTACGTTACATATCGTGAAATAAGTACCCTTCAAATTAAAAATATTGAGATGTAAAGTGTTCAATCTACACGGAAAAAAGGAACCAAGTCAAATACAGCCGGGGAGCGCGGTGGAAAAATATACACCTTTGCCGAGAAATCGGTACGCTTACAAAGAACCATGCCACTGAGTTTCCTTTATTTGTTTCAAAAAAAACATCGGGCGGAGCGGATATACACAACCCAACCCGTTGCGAAAAACCAAAAAACAAAGAAATAATAATAAAATATATTAGACAAAGTCTTCCTGGCATGCCACAAAGACGCGGCCTCTGAATGTATCTTAAGGGGGAAATAACTTTCCCCAAAGAAACAAAACTAATTTGACGAGTGTGTGGCAAAAGAAGAATTTATTCCATGGCCCGTCCAGATAAATTTATTTGTGCCAGCAAGCGGCCCCCCCACACTGACTCCATATTCCCCAATCGTTCCTAGCGCGGGGCGACGTGACGTCCAGGGAGGGATAGGAGGAAGGCAGAGAAAGGTCTGTGCGCTTTACAATCAGATGATTCGCGAGGTCTGGCAGAAAAAAGCTAACACCGAGTTCCTGCCTTGTTGGCGAAAAGCGAGAAGTCTTAGGCTGGTGTGCGGAGCCCAATTATTTTCAATGTGTTAAGTTCACCGAAGCCCTTGTTAGCGTAAACGAGAATGGTCACTTTGAAGGTGAGTGTTGCCAATATTTTCAATGTGTTAGTTACGAGTTGTTGGTAAAAACGAGAAGTCTTTGAAGGTGAGTGTTGCGACCAAACAATTTTCACTGTTAGGGTTTACCCGGTTGGTGATTTTTTTTTTATGATAGGAGTTAGTGTAGAAGGGCAACAGCGTTCTCTTTTTTTTTTTTCTTGCCTTTCGTAGTCAAGGTTAAAACCCGAGTGTACCGAAACTGTGGGCACAGGCGGGATTCAAACAAATTTCCCTCTCACTTATGCACAAGGCCCTGCGGTCCGAACGTAGGCAAGCCTCTTCTCGGAATCGAGATGGATAAAAACGAAATCCGTATGCCCTAGCCCATGCGCTTAGCACACGTTTTTAATCCAGTGGTAATGAAAAAGTTTTCGTTTGGTCAAAATTTACCCTCTCCCTTACCTTCCTCACCAGTAACACAAAAAAACTCGCATGCCAAATAGAACAAACAAAAAAATTGGGTGGCGCAACCTATGGCTATTTCAACGCTGCCTCTCCCAGGTGCCCGCGAGAAAGCCGAATTACACAGATTTACGACTCTTTGGGACTATGAAAGCCTACCTACAATACCCTAATAATACATTTGTCCCCGGGACAACGTTATGGGAAAAAGCAGCCACGAAAGGCTACTGATGCGTTATAACACAATGGGCAGAGATGGAAAGCTGTATCCGGAAAGGTCAAAGAACTTCTCTAACGTATGGGGACAAACAAAAAGTGGTTAGTGTCAACAATTGCGGACCCACACCTGAGTCGGTTCGTTAACCTGGACGGCTTTCGCTATCCTTTAATTTTTCGGTTGAGACCCGCGAGAAGCGGGAGTTAGGGATAGGGTTAGGGGGAGGGAAACGGGTAGGGTAAGATCCGGTCTTTTACTTTTGCCAACAAAGGCAATACTGTTATTTTTTGTCAAAAAATCATCTCTCCTGTCTTAAAAAAAAACTGCCTAAAATGGGTACGGAAAACGTCCAGGCGGAACGAAAAAAAGTTCCAGGGATTAACGAAACGACCTAGCTAAAAAAAACAAACCCCGTCAAAATTGTGAGCTAGAAAGCGTATGAGACCAGAAAGATTGACGCAAAAATTCACAATGTCTCTAACTGCCCCCAAAACTATAATGTTGCTCCCACCGACCTATTGGGGAAGTTTCCAAAAAGTAGGATCTCTTCTGTTTACTTTTCTTTCCCTTTTTTTGCTTGCTATGTTTTTAAAAATCAAATTTATTCCAATATTGCATGTTGTCTAAAAAAAATACCCCGATCTAAAATACCACTCCTGACGCCCCCGAGAAGGACAATTGGCATTCGTCCTTGTTGGTTGTAACTTTATTGCCTAAAAGTACTGCTGGGTTAGGCTATTATCCAGTCCTGAAGCTATTCCTTTCGCAGCGGGAAATAAGGTTCTATAAGATGTTACGTTAGAAAAAAAGATGGGACAAATATATATAATCCATTAGTACAGGCATCATCGGGGCGTTAGATGCACTAAAAAAAAATACAAACAAAAGATAAAAATTCCCCCAAAATGATTGGTGCTTTGTTTCACCCTCCGTGCCCCATTCATGTATGGACATTTGAACTACTTGAGTAGGAGAGGAAGATCGTTCAAAAAAAAAAAGCCGCATGAGGACGGGTTAAGGAAGGCCAAAAAACTCTCATTTTATTCTCATGAAATGAAGCAAATATTCCGTACTATACCATTTTGCCCATGAGACGAGCGCTGAATGTCTAGCAATTATCGGTACTCATGGTGTTGCTACATCATTGGACTGAAAATATTTCTTTAATTTCATGAGATAAAATTAGGGGCTCTGCGGGGACTTCTACCCGCCCATATTTGCGCTTTTATAACCCGTATTCCCTACTACTATGACTTAGGGGTTTAGGGGCAAAGCGTTCGGGCCAGGGGGAAGGATAGGGGATAGGCGCTTACACACTGAAATGGAGCCTACTTTTATGATAAATTAATTCCACCAGTATTAATGCACTTCCCCACACACAAGGCTTTCATCCTAAAGCGAAGCCCCCGTTCTCATAAGAGCTAGATGTAGGGAAAACAGTTTCTACACAACAGGCCGCCGCAAACCCCAGCCACACCTGGACATAGTCCGGACAAAACGAAAAACAATTTTCCCTAAGAAGGGGGGTGAGGAAAGAGGAGGCCTGGGGGTGAATGGCTGGATCCGGGTGGATGTACAAGTTAAACGGGTGGTGAGTGTTGAAGTGTGTAGTGTGACCCACTAACCCAGATAGTTCAGCAACACTCGGAAAGTAGGCCTGTATCGCCTGCGGTTCTCCATTAGTACTTGAATAGTGCGTTTCCATTTTGTCGCTTCCGACAATGACATGCAATAGCATAAAAAAAAAAGCCTTGTATGCGTTTTACTTCGATTGTGAAAATGAAACGGGCTAAAGAGTTTGATGCCCTATAGCCGGAGATGATCCGGGAAACTACACCCAATCACATTTTTTTATCGTGGCAAAACAAGGAATTAGCAAAAAAAAAAAAATTATGTCGCTATGGCCAGCGGCAGCCTAAAAAATTATCCTCGCCAGACTGCATAGCCTACGGCACTCCACCCAGCCACCACCAGTTGATAATATATGTATCTAAATGGTTCAAAAAACATGTTCTCAACTCAGGGGCGCTTGAAAACTTTAATTGCATTAGTCCAGTTTATTTCATGCCCCAGTTTGCAAGAATGCCACGCATTATTTTGCTTATAGCGATTTAAAATATTTTTCCGGGGGAGACGCATTTAAACAATTTCCTAGATGGTCTTGGATGCTTCCGCCACCTCAAATCAATATTGCCCCCACCCCTTAAAAACTTAAGGTCCGCGCCCTCTCGGCACTTAACTATTGTTCTATTCTCTCGGCTGCTAATTTTAAGATTTTTTTTTTTTGCCTTGTAGAAAATGCCCCCTTGATCCCCAGGAATTACTTACTTCAATAATCCAATGGCGCGTTCGTCTCTCAAAAGGTATACATAATTAGCCTGCTAACCATGATTTTGTGTACCTACCCAGCAGTAGCAAAAAACACGTTCAACCTTCACTACGTTTTTCCCCCAAACTTTAAGGGAACAAGTACCGGACCAGTACAATCAGAGAAGTTACAAAATGAACGCGGGAACGTGGAGTGAACCCACAAAGTTTACAGGCTAACGCCGACTCATAGCAACAAAGAACATTAATTAAAGGAGCGCCACCCTGAACGGATGAGTTTTTTGTAAAGGAAACACGTCGAAGATCACCAGCAAGGGACAGCCTTTTCAAGGATAGGAACACTCACTTTGCTGCTGGTTTCCTAGAAAAATCAAACCGTAAAAAAAACGGCGATTCCTCCTTGGCGGAGATAGAGAAGCCATTTTGGATAGGGGTGGGGGGTGGAGGTTCACTTCTTTTGTGGTTGAAGCGTTTTCATTTTTTTGTCGTGCAGTAAAAAACAAATGAAGCTAGTTTCCTTTGTTGTGAGCAAAAAAACGCTTTAGATAAAAAATGTATCATATTTTGTTCAAATATATACAATAAAAAACAAGCTTGTATTCGAGCAAAAGTTTCGTGCAACAACGAATTTGTTCAAATCGCAGGGACGGCGCCAATTTGGGAAAAGTAGACGACCAACCAAAACGCACTCTCTCATGGCTGCAAAGAATTTGGACTTCCATAACAGGCAACCACTCCCCGACACACCTATAGGTACAGCGCGAAAAATCGCCTGATTTAAACGTGTTTGATTTCCAGGAAACAACCAAAGCCCAAAGTGAGGTGTTCGCAATCTCTGTAAAAAGGGTTTTTTTACATGGTGATACTGCAGACGTGCTCTTCTTAACAATAAAAAAAAAAACGCATTACATCAGGGTGCACCCCCCTAAAGAAGGAAAAAAAAAAAAACCTGCCCAGTTGTTGTCTAAGGCATAGCCCCTCTGAAGCGAAAAAAATAAGAGAGGCAAAGAATGTTTAGTTAGCTAGTGTATCGACCCCAGAGCCAACAAACACTATGAGGATTGCAAAATTTTTTCTTAGAGAGGGAGAGGAGCAGAGAGGAGAGAGAGAGAGAGAGAGAGACAGAGGAGAGAAGAGAGAGAGACAGAGACAGAGACAGAGACAGAGAGAGACACAGTGGGTGACCAGATCCAGGGACAGACAGGCCGACACATCAAAGACATTCTCGTGAACTAAATCAAAGACAGATGATTGAAAGAAAAAAAAGGAATACATCTAATCTCAAACCACGTCTGTTTGTTTTTTCACAGCCCCAGTAGGACCAGAGCAGAATACTGACGGTAGAAAAGACCATGACTCCTCCACCCGCAACGGCACAGGAGGGCCGCCACCCGGTTGTTTGCGCAAACGGCCACAGCCAACCAGCGCCAAACAGAGCACATCCGGGCCACCCGCAACGGCACAGACCGCCACCGCCCCAAAAACGGCGCCCACAAGCCACCAAGGCTAACGGCACAATCCGCCTACCCGCAAGGGCAAACAAGCACAACCCGCCAACGGCACAAGTCACCAGCAATTGATGTCTGAAACCAGCCAAGCAATGCTTCACCACCACCATCCAAAAAACAAGGACCAAACCAGCAAGGCGCAGCGTTGAACGGGTACGGCCTAGCGATATGATAAACACTGGTCTGCAAAACATTGGCTCAAAATCGGGTCTTGCAAACATTGAGTGCCAAACTGACGTCTTTTGCAAACATTAGCGGACAAAATGGTCTGCAAAAAACATTGGGCTAACTGGTCTGCCCCAAACCAACTCAAAAAGCTTGCGCGGCAAAACAACCCCCCTGTGGGAAGCTGCGGTCTTAACCAAAAATTGGTCGAAAAAATTGCCAGACCAAACACCAATGGTGAGAGCAATTTCGAGTTTATATTAATTTTGCCTGTGAGCGTAGTATAGTGCGGGTGAATTGTGTGGAAAAAAATAAATTTGGACAAGTCTTGGGGACATTTGGAAAAGGGACAGAGTGCGTCACCTAATTTGCCCAAAAGTCGTCCGGGCCCAGCTAGACGGGGGCAAAGATTTTGCCCACGCCTCCCCTGTGATTTTTCTTTTTCCTGAACAACCCAACGAATAAGGGGCCAAAAAACCTAGCGGAAATCAGATTTGATATGAAGAAGGTTTAAAAAGCCTTGCCCCCCTGGAAAGGGTGCCCCATCATGTCCCTCAACATTCTCCCCTGTAATGGGAAAAAGAATTCATATGATTGCCAGTCAAGACGTGCGGAAGTGAAAGTGCTGAGAAAAGAATAACAAGGACCATGAACGAGAAGCTTTTCTGTCTGTCTGCCCCTAAAGTGTTCCAGCGAAACCAGCGTGATTTTGCTGTGAACCTTTTGTTTTTCTTGTATTTGATTATCCTATTTTTGAAATTTCAATGGAATCCCCCCAGAATAGATTGTTTCCCACTAGACCCTTTTCTGCCCCCAAGGCCCCCATTGCCATGTAGCCATGATTCACTATTTTTGGGACCATGATTGAACGAAATTATGTATGAAGGAGAGCAGGAGTTGGGGGGCTCAGGCCTTCATCAGCCATTTTTTTTGAGGTATGATGAAATGATTTTGTGTCCAGGACCCTCGATAAAATGGGGTTTTGCCTCGCTTTTTTTGGAGGACCGACGATGTTACGTTCAGTCTTACAGAGTCCCCCCTACCAGAGCATTTCTGGAAACCAATCCTGTGAAAAAAACACCTCTGGCGAGTTGAATTGTAAAGAGTGGGATCAGTAATGCCCTAGCGGAAGTGGGACAAAGCATATTCTTTTAATTTTTAGTAACACTAATTGGCAGCCCCCACCAAAACGCGGCGGTTCCCAGGGAAAAATCCGTTGGAAAATAGTCCCAGAATCTTAAAAACTCTACAATTTTTTTTTGTGTTACCCTACTATTTCCTGATCAAAACCAACTGAAAAAAGTAAACATTCCAAAGTAATATTCCCAATGATTTATTTTTTTACTGGCAATGTAAGATAATTTTAATAGATCAAATCTTAACCATCCAAAGCCAGCAACTTTCCTGTGTATTTTTACTGATTGGTGATTGGCCCCAGGCCAGAAAACGATCTACTCGTCCCCTTACAAATCTTTTTCATTGTTTCGAAATTTAACTTAATTAATTTACCTGAAGCGGGAAATTTGGATAACCCACAAAATCCCTTGCGACCTCATTCACCACAACTAACGTTGGCCCCTCAGTTCCAGTGTTTTGCTAATGGGCGTATCTGTGGCCTATGGGTACTTCCCCCTTCTTTCCTGCGTGTCAAAATTTATGAAACGAACATTTCAACGCCATAAACGTTATATTTTTTTTCACTTTTTTTCAGAAGTTCCTATTGATCTTTTTGTTGTCTTTTGTTTTTCCCAAACTCATTGTCTTTGTGGTTTTCAAGCTCGAAAAATTGGAAAAAAGAAATTAACAATTCCTTCCTTGTGTTTTTTTTTCCCTTGGTATTCCCTTTCCTTTTTTCCCCTGTCTTCTTCTTTGTCCTTTATCATCCTATCTTCCTCAATGGCTGGTTTCCTTCGCTCTTTTTCCTCCTTCCGGTTTTTTTCAATTCCCCATCCTGTCTGTTTTTTTCATTTGTGTCCCGTTTTGTTTTTTGCTGTAATGTTAAAAAAAATGGTAATAATACAGAAAAAAAAAAACCCCACTTAAAAAAAATTTTGTTTATTTGTCTACTTTTTTTTTCTTTCTTTTTTTTTTTTTTTTTTTTGGGGGGCAAAGGGAGGGTCCATCCCCCCTTTACGCAGCACAGAACCTGAAAAAATGGACAAAAGAAAAACTCCATGCCTTTCGTTTTAAAATATTATCTTAGGGAAAAGTAAAAGCATATGTTTTTAAAAAATAAAAATAAAAGTTTTGTTTCCACTAAACTCCTTTTTTTTTTTTTTTTCTTTTTTCCCCCTTATTCTTTTTCCTTCCCCTTTCCCAGGAATCCTTTGTTTATTAACTCATTCTTCCATCTTACTTTTTTTAAAACTCGTTTTGTGTCCGTTTTTGTTACGCCTTTTTTTATAAATTTTAGCATTTTTCCTTAATTCTTTTTTTGTTTTTATTTTTCGTTCGGTTTTTGTTGTTTTTTGGTTTCTTTTTTTTTTTGGGGGGGGGGCGGGGGTATGCAAGTTTTCGAGATAAGAACACCCTTTATTTTTCCTTCCCCCCGGGAAGAAATTTCATTTTAACATTTTAAAATGATTGATGTGTTTTTTTTTTTTAGGTTGAATGGGGTTTTTTTGGTCCCAACATGGCCCCTGTGTCCTTGAGAGGACATAAAAATGGCCGCAAACTTTTCATTCCGTCTTTCCTTCGGGGAACAAATAAGGATCCCCAATTCTTTTGAACAGACAAAACATTTCACCATAGTATTTTCATTTTTCCCCGCCTCCATCCGGAGTTTTTTTCCTTTCATCGTCCCGCCTTCTGTGATCCGATATGCGATCCCCCCGTCATCAGTCCAGCTGACCGACAAGGAGCCCACATGGCAGCCACGATGTGAAATGGGAACAGGAAATAAACTCCCAGACTCACAAACTTTGGTCAATTTTCTTCCTTGGACCTACACGCGGGGCGGCAAGAAAGAGCAACAAAAGAGTTTCCACTCCGCCCTTTTTTGGACCTACTTGCCCCCCCCCCCCCCCCCTCCCCCTGAAATCCTCACAAATTTCTCTTCTGGGGACGACCCTTATAAAAGTCCCACTGTGTTTTTTGGTTTTTTGCCCCCAAAAGCAAGTTGTGGTGTGTTTTTTTTAAAAAAGGTAGAGTGTTGGCGGTAGGCCCCCATTTTTTTCAATTGTTTTTTTGGTTTTTGTTTTGGATTTAATTTTTTTTGGTCTATTGATATTTTTTCCTTGTGGTTCGTCCGGATTTGTGTCACACGCTTGTGTTCCACACCCCACCCCATCAGCTTAACGGGTCCACCCCCCCAGGGAGTATTCGGGGCAATATATACAACATTTTTTTTTCCCCCTCTCAGAAAACACTTATCCTTGGAAACCATCCTTGAGGACGGAAAAAAAGGGGCTTCCTCTTATCTCACAAGGGAAATTTTTGAAGGAATGGAAAATATTATCAACCCTTTTTTTTTTGCCCGTCAAAACCAAAATTTCATCCCAATATTTTTCCCCCTGTCCCGAATAGTAAACACTTGAACCACACTTAGGAGCGCAAGTGAAGTTTTTTTTTTTATAGTGTGCGTTTGCACTACAACTGCACTTTGTTAATCCGTTTTTTGGGTTGAGAGGAAGAAATGTTTGTTCATATATTGCCCAAAGGATATTGTTCCACACTCCTCAAATAGCCAGCTCATGTTCGCAAGTAGTTTCATCGCCTCCCTTCCCCCATTTGTCCAGTTTTTTCAGATATATTGGGCGATTGGAAGCCCCTGGGCCGCCATCACGTTGGTCCCCCAGTTTTTGGGGAAGAATTTCCCCCAGGAAGAAAGTGGACCCACGTTTCCTGGGAGTCCTGGCCTGTGTTAAATCCGACGTTTTTTGGGAAAGTCCTTCCTGTTGTTAAATCACGGTAGTAAGTCCTGGGGCGTGCTTAATCACGTTGGGAAAAGCCCTGGGCGGTTGTAAATCCACGCTTTGGGAAGTCCTTGACCTGTAATTCCTGGGCAAAAAGTCCCTGGCGGGCCTGGTAATATTACAACGGTTTGGGAAAAGTCCAGGGTGTGTTTAATCACCATGGGTTGCGGTGGTGTAAAATCACGTTGGGAAGGTCCCCCCGCCCTGGGCCCCTGTGAAGTATCCTGGAGACCTGTAATCACGTTGGGAAAGTCCCAGGGGCCCGTGTTCACCGTTATGGCGAGTTAAAGTTGGAAATTCAACGGTGCGGGTAAAATCCCACGTTTTTTTTAGAGGAAGTCCCTGCGGTGAGGTAATCACGTTTGCGGGGAAGTCCAGGGCGAAGTGTCCCGCACCCTGCGGGCTCCTTGTTAATTCCACGTTTTTGGGAATTGTCCCTGGGCCTGCCCCCTACGTGTGGTCAAACAACGTTTTTGGGCGAAAAATTCACTATGGGATTTGCCTTGGGTGTTGTTCATTCGCGTTGGGGAAGTCCCTGGGGTTTGGTAATCCCAACGTTGGAGAAGGTCCAGGGCGCCTGGTTTAATCACGTTTTTGGGAAGTCCCCCCTGGGGTGTGGAATCCCACGTTGGGAAAGGGAAGTTGCTCCCCCTGGCGTTTGTGTGTAATCACGGTTTTGGGAAAGTTCCCTTGGTTTGTGTGTAATCAGGCAGCGTTGGGATAAAGTCCCAGGGGGCGTGTAATCATATTTGGGGGTTTCCTGGGCCCCCGGTAAAATACGGCAGGAAAGTTGTTTGGAAGTGTAATCCTTTAGGTTGTTGGTGTATCCACGCTAGGTTGTAAGTCCCCTGGGTTTGTAATGTTGGATCACGTTGTTGTGGAATTCCCCCCCCCCGTACCTGGCGTGTGTGTAAATTTTCACGGTTGGGGAAAGTCTCCCCCTGGGGGCATGTAATTCCCATTGGGTGGCCCAAAAGCTCCTGGGGTGTGGTGTAATCACTGGTTAGGGAAGTCCCTGGGGTTCTGGGGCGTGTTAGGGAAAATCCAACACGTTGGGGCTCAGTTGTTGTAGATCACGTTTTGGGCGAAAGTCCCTGGGGGGCCATGTAATCCGCACGTTTGGGGAAAGGCTCCCTGGGTGTGTGGGTAATCAACGGTTGGGAAGTGTTCCCCCTGGGTTGTGTAATTCACGTTTTGAAAAATTCCTACGGGGTGTGGTAAAATCCCACCGTTATGGGAAGTCCAGGGCGTGTTAATCACACGTTGCGGGAAGTCCTGGGTTGTTTGTGAATCAATCCTACGTTTGGAAAGTCCTGGGTGTGGTATATCACGTTGGGTTCCACCGTTTGTTTCCCGGGGAAGGTCCACGTGTTTAAACAGGGGTTGGGAAAGTTCAGGGCGTGTTAAATTTGGCGAAGTACCCCTGGGTGGGGTGTGAATCCACGTTTACGAAGGGGAAAGATCCCCAGGGCGTGTAATCAAGTTTTTTTGGGAAGTCCCCCTTGGGCCCTGTTAATCACGTTTTGGGAAGTCCCCCGGTGGTTTTAAAATTCCACGTTCTTGGGTTAGGAATCAACACTGCGGCCGCCATGGGTGTGTCACGTGTTTGGTAAATCATGTTTGGAGAAAGGTCCTGAACCTGGGTGTAATGGTGGGGATCACGTTTTGGGAAAGTTTCCCCTTGGGCGTGGTCCAAATCACGTTGGGAAACGAACGGCGTGTTCTCCACCCTTGGGGGTTTCCTGGGTGTTGATAATCACGTTTTTGGGGAAGAGATCCCCCCCCCCTTGGGTGTGCTAATTCACGTTTGGGGTGGTTGTGGGCATCCATCCTGTATTTGGGAAGTGTGTTCCCCCCTGGGGGCCTGGGCGTGTAATCACGTTTTTTTTGGGAACGGTCCCCCCCCCTTTAATGCCACCTGTAATTTTTTTTGGGAAATTCCACCCCTGGGCAAAAGGGCGTTTGGGTAAATCCACGGTTTTGGTGGGAGAGTTCCCCTGGGCCACTGTAATCCACGTATTTTGGGAAGTTCCCAAGGGCCCGTGTAAAACTCACACTGGGAAAGTTTCCCTGGGTTGGTGTAATCATCATGTTTTTTTTGGGTGAATTATCCCTTTTGGAAGTCCTGGGTGTGTATTCATTTTTGGGGAAGTCCAGGGCGTTGTAATTAAAATGGGACGTTTTGGTAAGGTAATCCCCCTGGGAAGCCGCCGGTGTGTATTCCACTTTTGGGAAGCGTCCATGGTGTTGTAAATAATGGTCACACTAGGAAGTCCCTGGGCGGTGTAAAATCCACGTTTGGGGAAGGTCCCCGCCTGGGTGGTGTTATCAAAAAAAAATTTCCTAAGCGTGTTTTTGTTTTTTCGAAGTCCGCCTGGGCTGTGGTAATTCCACGCTTGGGAAGTTCTCGGCGTGTAATCCCCCTGGGAAGTCCTGGGCTTGTAAATTCACTGGGATTTTTTGGGAGTGTAATCACACTGGGCCCCCCTGGGCGTGTAATCACGTTGGGAAGTTTTTCCAGGGCCGTGTAAAATCAACGTTTTGGGGAAAGGGTTCCAAGGGTCGTGTTTAAATCACTGGGATGTTTTGGGAAGTCCTTGGGCCCTGTAAAATCACCGGTGTGTTTTTTTGGGAAAAACGTCCTCCTGGGCCTGTAATCACGTTGGGCATTTTTCACACTGTAATCACGTTTGGAAGTCATGGGGGTTGTGTAATTCACGTTAGTAAATCCTGGGTTGGGTAAGTGGGTTAGGCAGTCCTGGGCCCGTAATCACAATGGGAAGGTCGCTGGGCCTGTAATTCATGGTTTTGGGAAGCTATGAGTTGTATCACCCCCCTGATGCCCTGTTAATTAAACGTTTTTGGGAAAGTCCTGGGCCTGTAAATCACGTTGGGAAGTCCTGGGTGTGTTATCACGTTTGGAAGTCCTGGGTGTGTAATCACGTTGAGAAGTCCTCCTGGGCGTGTAATCACGTTAGGAAGTCCTTGGTGCGTGTAATTCACGTTTGATAGGAGAGCTCCTGGGTGTGTAATCACGTTATGAAGTCCTTGGGTGTAAAAATTATTCACTTCTGGGAAAAGTTCCGTGGGGCGTGTAATCACGTTTAGGAAGTCCCTTGTGTGTAATCAGGTTGGAAGCGTCCTCTGGGAGTGTAATCCACGATGGGAAAGTCATGGGAGTGTAATCACGATATGGAAGTCCTGCTTGCGGGCTGGGCAGTGTAATTATCACGATAGGGTAAAGTTCCTGGGTGAGTAATCACGCTCACGTTAAGGAAGTCCCAAGGAAGTCCTCTGGCGTGTTAATCATGTCCTAGGGACGTGTAATCACTTTTGGGAAGTCCTGGGCCTGTTATCACGATTGGAAGTCCTGGGTGTGTAATCACGTTAGGAAGTCCTGGGCGTGTAATCACGAGTGAGTGAAAATCTGTTTAAAAAAACTTCCGCTGTTCTGGTGGAACAGACACATATGGGACATGAGTAGATATAAAGATGGTTTGGCAAAGATCCTGGAGGCCCTGCCCGGAGGCAGTGCAAAAGAGCGCCAGCAAAGTCCCGAATATTTTAAAAATACAGATGTATGTTATGCTATGAAAGTCCGAGTATCTCTTAGGCAGTCAATATGGATA
>JAGGCT020001909.1:0-25000 GCA_017654935.2 Phymorhynchus buccinoides
GAGAGAGGGAAAAAAAAGAACGCTAACGAGATAAGAGTAGAAGTATAAGAAGAGACAGAAGAAGGAAGCAAAGACAGACAGACAGACAGACAGACAGACAGACAGACAGACAGACAGACAGACAGACAGAGAGAGACTCAACAAAATTAAAGGAAATTCCAATGAAAATCTATTTATCAGAGAAAAATAATAGACCGAAAAAAATACCCCCTTAAAGAAAGGAGATTTATTTTCATTATTCCAAAAGTCCCAGAAAGCACAGAAAGTAAAAGTGGAGAAACAATTAAAAGAAAATGTCAATAAATATCTTTTAAGACTAGAATAAATACAAACTACAACACTGTAGTTCTGGCAGCGAATGTTCGGTTTGTTTTAAAACCTTTGACGAGCTAAAACAGTAGAAGTAGAAGAAGAACCATAGAAAAACAAAAACAAATTTAAAAAACACAAACAACAACAAATTCCCTTAGATTCCCTTCAAATTCACTTAAGTAATTTTTAATCATAGTTTATGATATCCTTAGAAAAACAATTTATTTTTTTTAAACACACAAACAACAACAAATTCCCTTAGGTTCCTTTCAAATTCACTTAAGCAATTTTTAATTATAGTTTATGATATCCTTAGGAAAACAAAAACCTTTTTTTTTTTTTAAACACAAACAACAACAAATTCCCTTAGGTTCCCTTCAAATTCACTTAAGTAATTTTTAATTATAGTTTATGATATCCTTACTATCCAGAAAATATCGGGGGTTTTCCTTTGTCATGTCTTATTTTTTACCTTTGACCCCCCTCTCTTTCTGCCTGTCTGTCAGTCTCTCTATCTGTCTCTCTTTCTGTCTCTCTTTCTCTCTTGAAAAGCAAACGCCCCTAGCCCTCTCTCTCTCTCTTTATATATATATCTCTCTCCCCCCCCCCCCCCCCTCTCTCTCTCTCTCTCATTTGCTTGTGATTACATGTGATATACTTTTCGTTTAAGTAAGCCACTGCTGATCTGCTTGTAATGCGTTATAACAACGGCAAATCACAAAGGCACGCATAAGCAAGACAGAACAAAAATAAGTAAACATACAAAACCCATGAATAAACCAACACAACGATAAAGACCAAGCAGACAAGACCATAACACGCGAAGCCATATTACGAACAACAAAGAAAAGTGTCACTAAAAAATCAACACACGAAACCATATTACGAACAAAAAAGGGCAGTGTCACAAAAATTATCAACACACGAATCCATATTACGAACACACAAAAGTGTCACAAAATAAATCAACACGCGAAGCCATATTACGAACAAAAAAGGACAGTGTCATAAAAACGATCATCACACGAAACCCTATTACGAACAAAAAAGGACAGTGTCATAAAAACGATCATCACACGAAACCCTATTACGAACAAAAAAGGACAGTGTCATAAAAATGAGCAACACACGAAACCATATTACGAACAAAAAAGGACAGTGTCATAAAAACGATCAACACACGAAACCATATATCGAACAACAAAAAAGTGTCACACAAAAATCAACATACGAAACCATATTACGAACAAACAAACAAAAGCATCGCAAAAACTATCAACACACGAAACCATATTACGTGCAAAAAGGGATAGCATCAGAACAAAAATTAAACCAAAATAATGACGAACCAACGCCAAATCACTCCCCCCAACCACCACTCCAGCATACAAAGCAAAAAGAAGAAACGTGCAAAAATATGTTTTTAACAAAATTACAGATTTGTCTTAAGGTCCAGCCACACTGCATACGATTCGAGTCATTGTGATCCCTCCTCCGAAAACGGAATCTGTCGGCTGAATGCAGCGGGAAGACCAGTGAAAACTGAAAACCGGACACATACGTACGTCACCCATTATGGCCACATAGCCTGGGAACGCAGAAGAAGAAGAAGAAAGATGAATTATTGTGATCCGATTTTGACATTTGTCAGACATGATTCAGGTGAAATTCTACTTTCTAAATAAAACTGATGAAATCCTACTAGGCTATGTTCACTATATTTGTAGTCGAATATGATGGAATATCTGACATCGGACATTCGACTCGTGTGTTAGGGTCTACATGACTATGATGATCGAAACTATTAAAGTCATTTTTAGACGGAAGTATTTCCCGTAATTCATGACTCACAGACATCGTCACAATCGTATCGCATGGGGGTCGAATCGTATGCAGTGTGGCTGGCCCTTTAAGTTTAAAGGAACACCCTGGTGGATACGTTTTTTGCAAGAAACACGCCGAGTTCACCAGGAAAACACCCTTTACAGAGATCGCAACTCTCACTTCGCTCTGGTTTCCTAGAAATCAAACCGTCAAATCGGCGATTCCTCCTTGGCGGAGGTGCTGGAAGTCAAATTCTTTCAGTGGCTGCCTGAGTTAGAACAAATCGTTTGCACGAAATGTCCACAATACAAGCCTTTTTATACAGTTTTTAGACTATACAGTTTACCAAAAAAGACTTTCGCTCACAACAAAGGAAATCGCTCCAATTTTTGTTGTACTGCACTACAATGAAAAAAAACCTTTAGCCACTCTCAGTGGCCTCCACCCACCCCGTCCAAAATGGCTTCTCCCTCCGGCAACTCCACCAATCAGGAATCGCCGTTTTGACGGTTTGATTTCTAGGAAACCAGAGCCAAGTGAGTGTTCCGATCCTTGAAAAGGCTGTCTTTCTGGTGACCTCGACGTGTTTCTTGCACACATCCGTCAGGGTGTCCCTTTAACATTGCGTTTTTTGGTAAGTATGTCTTTACCTGCGGGCCACCACTGCTTGGTTTGCACGGTGAACAAAAGATACACCAAGGAAGATACACTCACTACAGCGGTCAACACTTTCACAGTTTTTATATTTTTCTTGCACTTCATCATAATTATTCAGATAATTCTCCTCCAGGTAGTAATACCACAACTAAAGGTCCGTGTACACGTTTGACATTATTCACAAAATACCTCTATTTCCCCACGACAACACAGTGAGCTGTAAGTCGTATTAAGAGTGGGCTATCACTGTGTTGCCATGGGGAAATCTCGTGAATAATGTTAACGTGTACACAGACCTTAAGATGACTTACAACTCACTGTGTTGCCGTGGGGAAATAGTGATATTTTGTGAATATGGTTAACGTGTACACAGACCTTAGCGAACTTGTATTATACACGGCAACTTTGTAGGCCCTTTTCACTCAAATGGCTTTTATATAATCATATAACCCTGCGTAGTAGGGAAAAATAGTAAGGAGAAAGCTGAACAATACACGATTTTCTAGAGTGACGGAAAACCATAGTAATCTTTATGACTCTGAAACTACGATGGAATTTGCACTGTCTCAGTTAGTGTTGCAGCCAAAGGGATTGGTTGACCTTTGAGAACCTTCATAACCCGAGTTCGAACCTGGGTACAGGTTTTTCCCCCCTCTCACTTTGCACTAGGCCTTACGGTCTGAACGTGGAGTCTTTTGGATGAGACGATAAACCGAGGTCACGTGTGCCCATGCACTTAGCACACGTTAATCCCAATGGCAACGAAAACGTTGTCATTTGGTCAAAATTTACCACCACTACCCCTTCCTTCCTCATCAGTCACACAAAAATCGCATGCAAATGTTGTTTTAAAATGGGTGGCGCGCCTCTGGCTGCGACGCTCTCTCCAGGTGGGAGCAACCCGAATTTCACAGAGACGCCTCTGTGATTATAAACTACCTAATACCTAACACCAGCTGTCTTCAATCCCTTTTGGTTCACGAAGTGGGAGCGTACCCTGGGTGAGGCATTTTTGTTGCGATAAACAAATTAATTCTAGCCCGGCAATCCAGAAATAGCAGCTGCCCTCCTCCTGCTATTTAGCAGTCATAGTCGGAAACGACAAAGTAACATACATAATATTATTATATACACACGCACGACAGCTTTCGCTACAATGGGATGATTCTGCTCCTATGGTAGGCGTGAGAGATTTGTTTCCAACCTCTCGTTTGAATCGAGGGGTGTCGCGCTCGCCACACGAGGAATAAAGCCAAGTAATTTGTGCGTGCGCGCGTGCTGGGAAAGCAGAGATTTTGAATTTGTTGTAGTGGTGGACTATGATCGTGGTGGAAGGTGGTGATAAAATGGAAAAGGGTACTAGGGGGTGGGGGTGGGGTGGTGGAGAGCAGGCATAGTCTTTTTGTGTGTGTGTGTGGGGGGGGGGGGGGGGTGGTGTGTGTGTGTTTACGCGATCACTCTCTGTGTGAGGGCTGGATGTAAAAAAGCATGTTATTGCTTAGTCTATTACCCTCTATAAATAAAATTCATTCATTTCTCTCTCCCTCATCCCCCCCCCCCGCCTCCCCCCCCCCCCCCCCCCCCCACACTCTCTCTCTCTTTCTGTCTGTCTGTCAGTCTCTCTATCTCTGTGTCTCTCTTTCTGTCTCTCTCTCTCTTTCCGTCTGTCTGTCAGTCTCTCTCTCTCTCTCTCTCTGTCTCTCTTTCTGTCTCTCTCTCTTTCTGTCTGTCTGTCAGTCTCTCTCTCTCTCTGTGTCTCTCTTTCTGTCTCTCTCCCTCTTTCTCTCTTGAAAAACAAACGCCCCTAACTCTCTCTCTCTCTCTCTCTCTCTCTCTCTCTCTCTCTCTCTCTCTCTCTCTCTCTCTCTCTCTCTCTCTCTCTCTCTCTCTCTCATGATGATTTGCTTTTGTTTTCTATATGTTATGTGTTATGAAGTTGATACATTTTGCCAACCCCCTTGTCATCAGACCTTGTTTGGTAATGACAATAAAAATGTCGATTTGTCGAATTATCTCTCTCTCTCTCTCTCTCTCTCTCTCTCTCTCTCTCTCTCTCTCTCTCTCTCTCTCTCTCTCACACACACACACACACACACACACACACACACACACACACACACACACACACACACACACACACACACACACACACACACACACACACACACACTCTGTCTCTGTCCCTATCTCTCTCTGTCTCTCTCTCTCTCTCTCTCTCTCTCTCTCTCTCTCTCTCTCTCACACACACACACACACACACACACACACACACACACACACACACACACACACACACACACACACACACACACACTCTGTCTCTGTCCCTATCTCTCTCTGTCTCTCTGTCTCTCTCTCTCTCTCACACACACATACACACACACTCTGTCTCTGTCTCTCTCTCTCTCTCTCTCTCTCTCTCTCTCTCTCTCTCTCTCTCTCTCTCTCTCTCTCTCTCTCTCTCTCTCTCTCTCTCTTGTTGGCCCGTAATGCCACCCCAATCATCTTTCCCTTCCCCTCTCTCTCTAATGCCATCAATTTATGCCCGGATTGTTTGTAAATCTATTATGTCTGTCTGTCTGTCTGTCTGTCTGTCTGTCTGTCTGTATGTATGTATGTATGTATGTATGTATGTATGTATGTATGTATGTATGTATGTATGTATGTATGTATGTATGTATGTATGTATGTAATTTATGTAATGTATGTATGTATGTATGTATGTAATGTATGTATGTATGTATGTATGTATGTATGTATGTATGTAATGTATGTATGTATGTCTCTCTCTCTTCCCTCTCCACCTCTCTCTCTCCCTCTCCTCTCTTATTCCCTTCTTATCTTGTTTGTTTGTTTGTTTATTTTCTTTAATAGTGCTATTGTTCTGTAGAATAATTGTCACTTGTCTCAAAGTGTCTTCATTTTTGTTTTCTAAATCAATACAAACCACCAATTCAAATTCACCATTTCTCATATATTATCCATATTTGCGTTTAATTCAATTCCATCTTATTTTTTTATTTTTCAATTATTTCATGTGCTCCTTTTTGTCCGATTTTGTTTTCATTTCCTTGACTTGATTGTTTTTATCTCAACATCTCTTTGCTTGATGCATGGTGTGAGTGTGTGAGTGAGAGGGCAATATACAAAGAAGCTATTGTAGCTTATCCCACGAGAGCCTAGCCCATAAGCTATCAAAAGCTGGATATTTGTCTTCGATCATTCGCTGGTATGGGTGTGGATGTGGCAAGGGCACAAACGTACGGTACTCCGAAATTATGTGCGTCAAGAATATGGGTATGAAAGAGGCTCTTTAAGCCTATCCATATTAAAACGTTCGTTTTCGGATTCGTACTCGTATTCGTATTGATGTGCATTCTCTGCCAACAGTTTTGCTGGGCCCGGTATCTTGCTTAAGATCAATGGAGGGGGAAAAAACCTTTTGGGTAAGCTTATCTGCAACTCGTGAATCTTGCATTAGCTTGCGAATGTTTGATGTATCAATTTGCGGGTGTTTGTCTACAATCTGTTGCATGTTTAACGACAACTCTTTGAATCTTTCAGAAGCGGGCAGGTCCTATCGATTGGAAGTCGTTGTCAATGCACCTCGCTGCACGCACTTCAAATGAGTACACAAGAATAGGATGGCAAGCATGCACATAACGCCCCCCCCCCACCTGCGTGCGCATCCAACGGAAGTGTCGCCATCTTAGTCAGATTTGTGTGTAAACAGCATCGATCTGGCATTTTTCAAACAAAGTTACTGACTAAGATGGCGGTCTCCCATAATATGACACGCTCCTTGTGGCCGGATATGACGACACGTGGGTACCAGCCATAGGCGTTTTTAACTCCACGGTCAAGCATGAGATGCGTTACCTATCGTCATTTCTCGCGTGAAAAAAACACGCAAACGGTGGAAGATGCGTACGTCATGACGGTGGAGGTCTACTTCATGCGTGATCGGTTCCGCATCTCAACGCATTTAAATTAAAGCAACTCAATACGTAAACGCCCATTTAACAATTTAATTCAAGTCTTCTTCTTTCGTTCAGATTGCATCTTGTTTCGGAAATCTTCATAATTCCACTGAAAATTGCATCTTTTGTGAGGCACCCTATTTGGTTGTCACCTTTGACTGACGGTTACCGATCTAAATTCAGAATTCAGAACGAGATTTGGTTTTGGGCTTTCGATTCGGGTCAAAACAATCCATTAAACTGGCCCCTGAAGATGTTTATGGAACCCAGCCTTTATTTCAAGGTGTTCAAGTAATGAAAACGACAATATATATATATGCACTTTGTGTTTTTCAGCAATCAATAATTGATCACCAAACAGTGTTCATTTGAGCTGTCATTATTTCAGTAGAACTAGACACACGACATACACATTTAGGCCCACGGGCCCCTAAACATCGAGAAAAAAAATTTTTTTTATTAAGCTTTATATTTTTTTTACTACAGATAAAATGAAAAGTTAAACTTAATTCAGTAACAAGTTTAAAATAATAAAACTCAAACTGACCTCACTGTAAACAATTCCAACGTGAGAAGATAATTTTCAGCGTTTGGAGTAATCAAATTTGGAAAGAACTTAGGACAATACATTGCAGCAGACGACATGAAACTGACAATAACTTGAGGCAAAATATGTGTCAGTGGGTGATGGGCCCTGTTAGGGTTAACTCAGCGACGCTTACAGCAAATTATGTTTTAGGGGGGAAGTAAAACAAAATAGCCTAACCAACCTAAGATGAAATTTCCTAGTAGTGATGCAATCTATAAATATAAAATAATTTAGAGAAATAGGTTGTTACACCAAATGAGATCGAAGTAACACCAACAACTATGAAGTGAATGCGTGAATGCAAGAAGCACCCCCCCCCCCCCCCCTATCCGAACCCCTTATTTCGATAGGGGGCTGGCTGGAGTCCGTGAAGTTAAAGCTACAATGTAGCAACATGCTAACGCAAATGTTTACCGCAAACGCAAAGCAGAGATGCGTTACCGTAAAGTTAAAATCCTCTATTGTTACGAAAGGTTGTGACGGGCACACGTCTCAATGTGTCACTAACTAATTTTCGTCTCTATGTGTCACCAATTTCGTCTCTATGTGTCCCCGTCTCTATGTGTCACCAATTTCGTCTCTATGTGTACCCGTCTCTATGTGTCACCAATTTCGTCTATAGGGGGAAGACGGGGTAAAAAGCGCATGGGCGGGTAAGAAGCCCACCCCAATTATCTCATGAAATAAAGAAAATTTCAGTCAAATTTGCCCATGAGACGAATGCTAGACATTAACGCTCGTCTCATGGGCAAAATGAGACTGAAATTTGCTTCATTTCATGAGATAATTGGGGTGGGCTTCTTACCCGCCCATGCGCTTTTTACCCCGTCTTCCCCTATCACCAATTTCGTCTCTACGTATCCTACGTGTCCCCGTCTCTATGGGTCACCAATTTCTTATGAATTTGTGTCTCCAATTCCATCTCTTTGTGTCCCCGTTTCTGTGTGTCACCAATTTCGTCTCTACGTGTCCCCGTTTCTGTGTGTCACTAATTCCGTCTCTATGTGTCCCCGTCTCTATGTGTCACCAATTTCGTCTCTATGTGTCCCCGTCTCTATGTGTCACCAATTTCGTCTCTATGTGTGCCCGTCTCTATGTGTCACCAATTTTGTCTCTATGTGTCACCAATTTCGTCTCTATGTGTCCCCGTCTCTATGTGTCACCAATTTTGTCTCTATGTGTCACCAATTTCGTCTCTATGTGTCCCGTCTCTATGTGTCACCAATTTTGTCTCTATGTGTCACCAATTTTGTCTCTACGTGTCCCCGTGTCTGTGTGTCCTCGTCTCTAACTTTCAAATAAAGGTAAGGGTTTGGGTTAGGGCTACGATAGTAGTAGGGTTAGGGTAAACACAGAGACGGAGAGTTATAAATTGGGGGGCATAATTATAGAGACTAGAACAGCGAAAATGGTTTAGGACCTGAACTGAGAGATCAGACATGGCATTGCAGTACCTCCAGGATCTGCTCATGATGGTTGGTTGATGGTTCGTCCCGTATGTGCTGCTTTGCGGCCGAGTGGATGTAAAACCTAACTTTCATTCAGAGACGAGAACACAGACACGGTGACACCAAAGACTCTAAAAGGGTAAGATGGACTACTTAAGAGTTACGGCGAGCCGGGCTGATAGAGTTATCGTTAGTGGGGTAGTTACTCCATTCACAGTGGCGGTTATCCAAAGACTCAGACTGGAATTTGAACGGAGAATTCAACTGGCCTATCGACGTGTTTTTAACCTAAATGAGTCACGTTTAAAAGGGACATAACCAGTGTTTCTGTCCTCACTATTCATATAGGGAAAAGGGACCGGATGTTAGTCTTTTCTTTTCAGTGTCTTTGGTGACACACAGAGATCGGAGCTCTTTTCATAATCACACACATACACACACGTATATACACATGTACACACACGCGCGCGCACGGACACACACACGCACACACTAACACACACACACACACACACACACACACACACACACACACACACACACACACACACACACAGACACACACACACACACACACACACACACACACACACACACACACACACACACACACACACACACACACACACACAAACAAACACACTCTTACCCCATGGATGTTAAACTGAAGAACAACACACACACACACACACACACACACACACACACACACACACACACACACACACACACACACACACACACACACACACACACACACACACACACACACACACACAAACAAACACACACCACACCCGGCTCAGAGGAGGGGGCCCCAGACCCCACCCCCACCCCAAAATTGACCACTTAGAACTACCCCTCCCCTGTTCCCTGACTGGCTGATCCGCCCCCAAACATGGTTGTGTTTTTATGTCTTTTTGTTGTCTCCTTTAATTTCACATCATGTTTTCCTTCATTCGTAGATTTTTTATTGCTGATTATAATTATGGCTAAAAATAACAATTACGACGTGTTTTTGTCGCATTTACTTTGACGTGTAACCTAACCTACCCATCCACCTTGTCCGTGCTCTTGCGCCCCCCCCCCCCCCCCCCCTCCGCCCGGCTTCAAAACGTTCCTACGCCACTGCACACATACATTGAACGCCACCGACGAAAAGACAGACACACAGACAGACCAAATAGACATCAAGTCTTCATTCGGTTGCAAAGCACTCCCTTGTGCATTGAACCGTGAAGCAGAAGGGGGTAGGTAGAGAGGTGGGGGTAGTGGCCATGGTAACGAAATGTGGGTCACAATGTAGGTCATTGGGGGGTTCGGGGGGGGGGGGGGGGGGGGGGGTTGGAGCGGCAGGGGATGCTATAATACGCCTTTGCCAACTTCTCCCCCCCCCCCCCCTCCACTCCACCGCTCCCCCTAATTGTGTCAATGCATATTAACATTTTTGACACTTTATCCATGGCAGCACAGTGATAGCCCCTCATAAAGGTCTCAATACACGCTAAAATTCTTAATTATTTCCCCATGGCAACACGGTGATAATTATGCATGTAATCAAACGGTCTCTGTACACGTGAACACTTTTCACTCTTTCCCCATGGCAACACAGTGATATGCAAGTAATCGTATGAGTGGCATATCACTGTGTTGCCATGGGGTAAGAGTGAAAAATGTTAACGCGTATTAAGACCTTAAGGTCTCTGTACACGTGAACATTTTTCACTCTTTAAGGTCTCTGTACACGTGAACATTTTTCACTCTTTCCCCTTGGTAACACAGTCGATAGGCCAGTCATGGAATGACTTACACATTACTGAGTTGCATGGGGAAAGAGTGGAAAATGTTTACGTGTACAGTCACCTTTTTCTTCTGTAAAATATATCATGTCTAAACTCGAAATTGGTGTGAATCAAGACTGGTGTTCACTTCGTGCTCATAATATGACTTACACATCACTGAGTTGCCATGGGGAAAGAGTGGAAAATGCTTACGTGTATATACATAGACCTTAATATGACTTGCATATCACTGTGTGCCATGGGGAAAGATTGAAATGCTTACGTGTACAGTCACCTTTACCTTCTATAAAAGATCTCATGTCTAAACTCGAAATTGGTGTGAATCAAGACTGGTGTTCACTTCGTGCTCATAATATGACTTACACATCACTGTGTTGCCATGGGGAAAGACTGAAAAATGTCTACGTGTACAGACAGAGATCTTTACCTTCCATAAAAGATCTCATGTCCAAACTCGATATCGGTGTGAATAGGCTACTTCGTGCTATTATATGGACTCCGGTCCCAATATACAACCCACAATGACCTACTCTTTCTGAAAACTAGAATGGAATTTATTGTGCGAGTAAAAAACCCACAAAAAAACAAACATTATGCATGACCACGAAATCTAGAGATCTTACCAGATAGATTATTCCGGATTCTGTATTCTGGAAGAATTAATTCTGCCTTGTGTCTTAAACACTTCTATGTTTCTGCATATTATTATAGCCTATATCCCCAAATCAATCTCTCTCTGTGTTTCTCTCTGTCTCTGTCAATCTGTCTGCCTGCCTGTCTGTATGTCTGTCTGTCTGTCTGTCTGTCTGTCTGTCTGTCTGTCTGTCTCTCTCTCTCTCTCTCTCTCTCTCTCTCTCTCTCTCTCTCTCTCTCTCTCTCTCTCTCTCTCTCTCTCTCTCTCTCTCTCTCTCTCTCTCTCTCTCTCTCTCTCTCAATCACAATGTGTGTGGCAATCACAATGTGTGTGTGTGTGTGTGTGTGTGTGTGTGTGTGTGTGTGTGTGTGTGTGTGTGTGTGTGTGTGTGTGTGTGTGTGTGTGTGTGTTTGTGTGTGTGTGTGTTATCAATACAATGTTGTTTCTTGTAATTTATATCTTTTATTCCATGCATGTGTTTTGAAATGTGTTTCAGTTCTTTTTTTTTTTTTTTCTTTTTTTATGTTTTCGAAACTTTTCTTCTTGTTGTGCTGGTTGTTACCCCCCCCCCCCCCCCCCCTTTTTTTTTCTTTCTTTCTTCCTCCCTTTTCATTTCATGCTATCCCACTTGTTTTTCTTTTTTTTGTTCCTTTGGGGTGTATGACAATGTTACTGTCTACATGAATCTGATGATATACAACTTGATTCGTTCACTATTTCTGTTATACAAATCTGACGAAATATCTGTATTGATGTATCGGATATTTCGTCAGATTCGTGTATTGGGGTCCGGTTCTACATGAATATGATGAAGGGAACTAATAGGATTTCATGAGGTTCATGTAGACGGTAGTATTTCATCAGATTCATGCTTCACAGACGTCCTCACAGTAGGATAGGATAGCCGTAGGACTGAAATCGGATGAGAAGAACCGTGATTAATTTAGCCTTATCACGAGTTTCGCTATTTTCCCCCATACCACAGTAAATAAGTTGCCTTTAGCTTCATCTACTCTTAATGTCTGTGTACACGTTAACAATATTCACAAAATACCATTATTTCCCCATGGTAACACAGTGAATTGTAAGTCATATTAAAAGGTATCGGTACACATTAACAAAAGTTCACAAACTATCTCTATTTCCCCATGGCAACACAGTGAGTTGTATGTCATATTAAAACGTATCGGTACATGTTAACAATATTCACAAAATACCATTATTTCCCCATGGCAACACAGCGAGTTGACCTTACTTATAGTCATACAAAGGTCTATGTACACGTTAACAATATTCATAAAATATCACTATTTCCCCATGTCAGCACAGCGAGTTGCAAGTCATATTATGATTGGCCTAACACTGTTGCCATGGAGAAATAGATATATTTTGTGAATATTGTTAACTTGTACTGAGATCTTTTTGATTGGCCTAACACTGTTGCCATTGGGAAATAGAGATATTTTGTGAATATTGTTAACTTGTACTGAGATCTTTTTGATTGGCCTAACACTGTGTTGCCATGGGGAAATAGAGATACTTTGTGAATGTTGCTAACGGGTACACAGACCATTATTTTGTTGACCTTTTTTGCACATTCAAATTCGTGTCCTTTTAAGGGGCAGACACACTGCATACGGTACGAGACGTCTGTGACATTAGTGAGGCATGAATCTCGTGAAAGTTTACTGTTTGAATGAATATGATGAAATCCTACTAGTTTAGTTCACTATAATGTGTAATCCCCCCGTACACGAATCTGATGAAATATCTGTATTTTTGTATCAGACGTTTTATGTGATTCGTGTATTGCGGTCTACATGAGTGTAGTGAACGAAAACGGTAGAATCATTTTGTAGACGGACGTATTTCACGTGAATCATGACTCACAGACATCGTCACAATCGGCTCGCAGTCGGATCGCATCGTATACAGGGTGTCTGCCCATTTAGATAGTGGCCACCTCTGCCTCTGGGGGGTTTTCTCTCACAATTTTATCTGTCTACCCTCCCCGTGGGGATACCGGGGGGGGGGGGGTGTCTTTCGTAATAATAGTTCCCCCACCTTCTGGAAGGTCTGTGCTTGTAGCTTCCTCTAATCTGCCACTCTCTTTGACTCTGCCTTTTTCCTTTGCTTTCTGTCATCTACTATCTTTCTGACTTATTGGCCCCATTCTCCTGTCTTTTTTCAAAAACAATCTTTCCAAATACTTTTTCTCCTTTGAGCTCCTCCGAAATTGGAATGTGTCGGCTGTACGCAGCGGGGAGACCAGTGAAAACTGAAAACGGGATACATGTGTACGTTACCCATTATGGCCATATGACCTGGGAATGCAGAAGAAGAAGAAGTTTCAAAGACAATCTTCCAAATAATTTTTCTCCTTTGAGCTCCTCCGAAATTGGAATGTGTCGGCTGTACGCAGCGGGGAGACCAGTGAAAACTGAAAACGGGACACATGTGTACGTTACCCATTATGGCCATATGACCTGGGAATGCAGAAGAAGAAGAAGATATGTCTACCTGTCAGACATGACAATAAGATGTGAAGAGTATTTTTTGTTATTAAGTCCCCCAACTAATCCCAAAGCTGCAGTCCTAAGACTACAGCCAGTACAATAAAAAAAATGCCTCTTAGCGGTCTGCTACATTGCATACAATTCGCTGTCAATGCGATGCGATTGTGGTGATGTGAGTCATGATTCACGTGAAATTCATGTATTGGGTCTACTTGAGTATATAAAGCGAAACTAGTAGAATTATTTTCAGACGGAAGTATTTCACGTGAATCATGACTCGCATCGTCACAATCGCATCGCATTGACAGCGAATCGTATGTAGTGTAGCAGGCCCTTTAGTTTTCAACTAAAGTTTAGTTTTTCAAGTCAATGTCATTTTCACAAAAGACCAAGCTTTGAACTGATGTTTTCTTCTCAACGCTGTAGAAATCAATATACCGTAGAGCTCTCACCCTCACTTTAGTATTAGCCTGAACTTATTAAGGCTGACGTCATGTCGATGATAACGTGATCAAAACACAAACATAAAAGTCCGAAAGGTGTATTTTCTCACACACAGACACACGGACGCAGACACACACATACATGCTCTCTCTCTCGCTCGCTCTCTCGCTCTCTCTCTCTCTCTCTCTCTCTCTCTCTCTCTCTCTCTCTCTCTCTCTCTCTCTCCTCTCTCTCTCTCTCTCTCTCTCCCAATTCTACTTTTTTTTAATATGTATCTTGTCCAGACTCAAGAGCGAAGAGAGAGAGGGAGAGAGAGAGAGGGAGATCTCGATAGAGAGACGAGAAAGAGAGAGGGAGACGTGAGAGAGAGAGAGACGGGGAGAGAGATGGAGAGGAGGAAGAGAGAGCCGAGAGAGAGAGAGAGGAGAGAGAGAGAGAGGAGAGAGAGATGAGACGAACGAAATGAAATGAAATGAAATAAAACTGTTTATTCCATTAGGCCAAAAGCCCCCTTGGAACGGGGTTACAACAACAATAATGAACACGATGCACATCAATACGTAATTGTGTGTACAGATATACATTATTTTGAGAGAGAGAGAGAGAGAGAGAGAGAGAGAGAGAGAGAGAGAGAGAGAGAGAGAGAGAGAGAGAGAGAGAGAGAGAGAGAGAGAGAGAGAGAGAGAGAGAGAGAGAGAGAGATGGAACGAAATTAAATTAAATTAAATAAAACTGTTTATTCCATTAGGCCAAAAGCGAGAGAGAGAGAGAGAGAGCAAAAAAGCTCCAAATAGACAAGAGAGAGAGAGAGAGAGAGAGAGAGAGAGAGAGAGAGAGAGAGAGAGAGAGAGAGAGAGAGAGAGAGAGAGAGAGAGAGAGAGAGAATACGAATACGAATACGAATACGAATGTTTAATGGGGGTAAACGGATAAGCTCCAGCTTCTTTACACCATGCCCTCGAGGGGGGAAAGAAAAGCCAAATAACAAGAAAAGGAAAACAAAAAGAAAGTAAAAAATGCATAAAAAGAATAGAAAAATAACAACAGGCATGTTCACAGTAAATTGAAGAACATGCGAACAAAATTCAATCTCAAACGAACAGCTCGTTCACATACTCGCACACACACACAGAGAGAGAGAGAGAGAGAGAAGAGAGAGAGAGGAGAGAGAGAGAGAGAGAAGAGAGGAGAGAGAGAGAGAGAGAGAGAGAGAGAGAGAGGAGAGAGAGATGAGAGAGAGAGAGAGAGAGAGGATGGGGAGGAGAGGAGGAGACAGAATGGGATTGAGATTGAGAAGGAGAGACGAGGGACCCGAGAGAGAGAGGAGAGGGATTGGGAGAGAGGAGGGAGACACAGAGATTGATTTTACAAGGATAAGAATTTAGGCTAGGCCTATTGAAGAGAGAGAGCTAATATTGAGAGGCGAGAGAGAATACGAATACGAATGTTTATTGGGGGTTAATAGATAAGCATTAAGCTTTCTTACACCATGCCCTGGAACATATCAACAAATGTCTCACATGCGTCAACACTGATGGATAGCCGTACGACTGAAGTTAGATGTGTGGAGCAGGGCCTGAAAGGGGACTCTACACTATTATACGATTCGATCCTTATTTGACATTTGTGAGGCATGATTCTCGTGAAATTCANAACTGACTAACTGAAACTGATGAAATCCTACCAGTTGTGTTCACTATATTTTGTAGTCCACCGTACACGATTCTGATGAAAATATTTATATTTTTGTATCAGTCATTTTATTTGATTCGTGTATTGGGGTCTACTTGAGTGCAGTGGACGAAAATAGCAGAATTATTTTTAGACGGAAGTATATTTCACGTGAATCATGACTCACAGACATCGTCACAATCGGATCACATTGGGATCGAATCGTAGGTAGTGTAGTGAGCCCTTAACGGACATTGACCTTAAAGGGCCAGCTACACTACATACGATTCGCTGTCAATGCGATGCGATTTTGACGATGTGAGTCATGCTTCACGTGAAATTCGTGTTTTGGGTCTACTTGAGTCATAGTGAGAAAAAATAGTAGAATTATTTTTAGACGGATGTCTTTCACGTGAATCGCGACTCACAGAAATCGTCGCAGTCGGCTCGCATTGGGATCGAATCGTATGTAGTGTAGCGGGCCCTGAACAGACGTTGACCTAGAGGGAGAGAAAACATACATAGTAGGCCTAAAGCAGATACACACTCATGCAGAGGAAGGCTTTGGCTGATAATGTAAATACAATCTAGGTCGGGTTGCCCAGGTAAATAACATGCGAACATTAACGTCACATTTTGAAGAAGCTTTGATTGGCTTTTTTTTTTTAAACAGTGCTAAACTTTGAACCACTGAGAGAGAGAGAGAGAGAGAGAGAGAGAGAGAAGAGAGAGAGAGAGAGAGAGAGAGAGAGAGAGAGAGAGAGAGAGAGAGAGAGAGAGAGAGAGAGAGAGAGAGAGAGAGAGAGAATACGAATACGAATGCTTTTATTGAGGGTAAAACAGATAAGCTGGGTAGCTTTTCTTACACTATTGCCCTCAAGCAAATAAACAACAATTAATGAAGAAAATGATTATCAGAAAAGAAACAAAAAAAACCAAAACAATAGTGACAAAAATATACAAAGCAATATATATATAGAGAGAGAGAGAGAATAAGAGAGAGAGAGAGAGAGAGAGAGAGAGAGAGAGAGAGAGAGAGAGAGAGAGGAGGAGAGAGAGAGAGAGAGAGAGAGAGAGAGAGAGAGAGAGAGAGAGAGAGAGAGAGAGAGAGAGAGAGAGATTGAGAGAGAGAACACGGGGAACACGGGAACACGGGAAATTTTATGCAGAAAGGCCTTTGGCCCCTGTGAAGGGGGGAACAATAAATACATGAAACAAAGAAAAGAACTGGAAAAACAAATCGAAAACTATGATATCAGTAACTCTCTCAATTTGAATGCTTTTGACAAAAACATAGACACATTTTTAATATCTTTATATCTCTTAGAACTAAGCAGTAATTGCAATCTAAACAAGCAAGGGTATCTATAGTATTTTTCTGGGATGAACTGTCGGCGTAAAGTTTCCAAAAATGGACAACAAAATAAAAAATGTATTTCATTTTCCTCATCTTGCATACACATAGGGCAAATTAGATCTCTTTCCGTGTGTTGTCTGTACCTATAATAATGACTTTTAATTTCTGATACACCAAAACGATATTTAACTATACTTTATTTCAAAAACATATCTACATCAGCTTTTAAGTAAAACTTAATATCATGTCCATCAACAATATTTCTATAAATATTATATTTATTACTCGTTTCAATATGATTATGCCACACTTGCCATCTACAATCAACTAATCTTTGCCTTAAGATACGAACAAAAAAGATTTCGATTACCAACAGACTGATTCAGCCACACATCTCCAAATCCACACTCACACAAAAGACGTCGAACACTTGAGACCCAATTTTGTTTTCCCTTCCCATCTAATTGTACCAAAATATTATATGCTTTTCGTGGCAGTCTAGACTGATCCATACACAAAAGTTTTAACCAATACTGAATACATCTAACAGCTGAGCAGTCTCTCCGTAAACTAAATCGTTAGAAACAGGTTTTCATTGCAATCTCTATATATATATGTATTTCCTTCGTTGCAGAGAGCGAGAGAGAGAGAGAGAGAGAGAGAGAGAGAGAGATTGAGAGAGAGAGAGAGAGAGGAGAGAGAGAGAGAGAGAGAGAGAGAGAGAGAGAGAGAGAGAGAGAGAGAGAGAGAGAGAGAGAGAGAGAGAGAGAGAGAGAGATCTCTCTGTCTGCAACGAAGGAAATACATATAGAGAGAGAGATTGCAATATGAACGTCGAGTGTATGTGCATCTCTCTCTCTCTCTCTCTCTCTCTCTCTCTCTCTCTCTCTCTCTCTCTCTCTCTCTCTCTCTCTCTCTCTCTCTCATCTCTCTCTCTCCTCTCTCTCTCTCTCTCTCTCTCTCTCTCTCTCTCTCTCTCTCTCTCTGTGCAACGAAGGGAAATACATATATAGAGAGAGATTGCAATATGAACGTCGAGTGTATGTGCATCTCTCTATCTCTCTCTCTCTCTCTCTCTCTCTCTCTCTCTCTCTCTCTCTCTCTCTCTCTCTCTCTCTCTCTCTCTCTCTCTCTCTCTCTCTCTCTCTCTCTCTCTCTCTCTCTCTCTCTCTCTGTGTCTGCAACGAAGGAAATACATATAGAGAGAGAGATTGCAATATGAACGTCGAGTGTATGTGCATCTCTCTCTCTCTCTCTCTCTCTCTCTCTCTCTCTCTCTCTCTCTCTCTCTCTCTCTCTCTCTCTCTCTCTCTCTCTCTCTCTCTCTCTCTCTCTCTCTCTCTCTCTCTCTCTCTCTCTCTCTCTCTCTGTGTGTGCAACGAAGGAAATACATATAGAGAGAGAGATTGCAATGGAAACCTCCACCATCATGTTTATTCTGCTAGCGAACCGCAGCCAGCAACCTCCAAGAAGTAGCCTACCATAGGACACACCAAGCTCTCGCGATGACTAAACGTCTATATTCCGATCATGCACGAAGCGCTACAAAATGCTACAAAACGTCGTGTACAGGCAACCTACATTACTCGCTGGTCGTGTCTGTGTATAGTGCGATACCATTAGACACGCACAAAAGGGGTTAAGGTCAACGTGCACGAAAACAACAAGACCTGCAGTGTTTTGGTTTTAAAAAGATCTGAGCATTGAAAAGGACAGTCTACTATATTGGGAATCTCCTGCCCTGATCGAAAGGTATGTTCATTTAATTTGAAGAAATCTTTTCAGACGCTTTTACGATCGATTTTATTTGCCAAGAATAGCCATCTCGTTCTGGCAATAACACCCACATTTTAACCTCGTAAGAGCAGGTAGTAATGCATGGAAGTTCAGTTTAACGTCGCGTATCGGCTTTCGCCATGTACGACGGGCTGAACAAACAAACCAGGATATAAACAAAAATTTATGTTCCTGAATCACTGTCTTAGCCAAAAGGCCGAGAAGCGATCAGAATTTGAACATTTTAAGTAATGCATTGATGAAAGAAGCCTTAAAAACCCACCAGATCACGTGTCAAAATCACGGGTTTCACGGGTTTTCCCTTTTAAAGCTGACAAGAAATCTTGTTTTTAACCAGGTTTGACTCCCATACAAATGCCCCCAAATTCAAAACGAAACATCATTTTAAAGAGCAGCCTCGATTTGAAGTTGGGGGACATTTGTATGTGGGTCACAGCTACCCAGAAAAAAACCCAAGGGACCTAATCGTGGTGGGTCAGTGGGTCTTTAATTGCGCCTCTTTCCGTCTACGAATTGTCTTTTCTTAAAAGGGCACCCTGACGGATGAGTTTTTGTAAGAAACACGTCGACATCACCAGGAAAACACCATTTACAGAGATTGCAACACTCACTTTGCTCTGGTTTCCTAGAAATCAAACCGTCAAATCGGCGATTCCTCCTTGGCGGAGGTGCTGTAAGTCAAATTCTTTCACCCAAAGAGAAGGCGTGTGTCGTCTCTTTTCTAATGGCCGCCAAATCGTTTGCACGAAATGTTCGCAATACAAGCCTTTTAATTGTTTTAATTTTATGCAGTTTATCTAAAGGAGTTTCGCTCACAACAAAGGAAATAGCTCCATTTTGGGTTTTTTACTGCACTACAAAAAAAGAAAACGCTTAAACCACAATGAGTGACCTCCATCCACCCCATCCAAAATGGCTTCTTTCTCTGGCATCTCCTCAAAGGAGGAATCGCCGTTTTGACGGTTTAATTTCTAGGAAACCAGAGCAAAGTAAGTGTTCCGTCTTTCTGGTGATCTCGACGTGTTTCTTGCAAAAACTCATCCGTCAGGGTCCACCTTTAAGGCGTTGACCCAATCCAATACGACTCAATCCAACGGCGACCATTTTATACGGCATGATTCTGCTGAAATGCTACTGTTCTTATGAAATCCTACTAGTTTCGTCCACTAAATTAAAAAAAAATTTATTGTAGTCGAATCTGATGAAATATTTCTTTTTTTTGTATCAGACATTTTATTTGATTCGTGTATTGGGGTCTACATGAGAATAGTGAACAAAAACAGTAGAATTATTTCACGTAAATCACGACTCCCCCCCCCCCCCCTCCGTGGGGATACCAGGGAGTCTTTTGCATAAATAGTTCCCCCACCTTCTGGAAGTTCTGTGCTTGTAACTTCCTCTCATCTGTCACTCTCTTTGACTCTGCCTTTTCCCTTTGCTTGCTGTCATCTACTTATCTTTCTGCCTTACCCGGTCCATTCTCCTACCTTCGTTTTTTTTAGCAAAACACTTTCAAAAAGATCTCCTCCTCCAGCCGAAGTCGGACATGCTGGGCCTAATTATTTCTTACTTAGGCGCATAACGGCAGCATGATGCATCTGCGCTCATAATTGACAGGAAACTGTCTGCGCGATCGAGGAAGAAGAAATCATGAGTCACAGACGTCGTCACAATCGGATCGCAGTTGAATACAAATCGCACGAGTGTGGCGGTCCCTTCAAAGGGTCGACCTCCTGCATACGACTCAATCCAACTGCGATCCGATTGTGACGATGTTTGTGAGGTGTGATTCACGCGAAATAGGCATTCTTCCGTCTAAAACTAATTCTACCCGCTGCCATTTTCATTCATTATACTCGTGTAGATCTCGATACACGAATTACATAAAGTGTCTGAAGCAAAATACAGATATTTCATCAGATTCGTGTACGTACGGGGGATTGTATATGTTTATATAATATGTGTTTATGCCTACGGATGTACTGTGTTAATGCTAGTGTTTATTGTAGCTTTTGTGTATTACTTTAGCGATGCTTATTTATGTATCTTATTTTAATCATTTGTAAAGCGCAAAGAGCTCCAGTTTAGCTGAGAGGTGTTGTGCTATGTACAAAAATCATTATTATTATTATTATTATTATTATTATTATTATATTATTATTATTGCGAATATTATAGTGAACAAAGCTAGTAGGATTTCATAAAGTCATTCAGACAGTAGAATGTCACGAGAATCATGTCTCACAAATGTCACAGTCGGGTTGCAGTTGGATTATATAGCATGGTAGTGGGTCGGCCCCTTTATGGTTAACCCTTTCACTGCCAGCCATATTTCAGCCAAAAATGTCCATTAAATTTACCTGGGTAGAGTTCAAAATCCATCTGCAGTATTGGGGATTCTTCTGTAACATATAAAATAAGGTCTATCCTTACTTCCTAAAACTAAGACAATAGGGTCTTTGGATAATAGACCCCAATTTGATGCCTTTTAGTGACATAGATGTTAAATCACTCTGGTGCTATAATGCGACTTTGGCGATGAAAGGGTTAAAAATAATAATTAAGGGGTTAAATGAATATAATTGCCTAATTCTCTGAAAGAACCTCCTTTTCATAATTCTTCGCGATAATTTAGTTTGAAGAAGAGTTTGAGCGAGTGTACATTTCTAGTTAAATGTGTTTGGGTTCTTTGTACTGGTTTCTGAGCTATTTAAAACTCAATATTTATGTTCTATTTCTGTTTCATTTCAGCATCATCATTAAAAAGGGGTGCCTGCCAGAAAGTCTATCCGTGTTCTTTATTCCCTTTGAGGTCGACTGTTCTGGCTTGCACCCCTTTTTAATGATTCATAATTTAAAAATATTTTCTCGTCGATCAAGAAAACAGCAGCATAATCTTCGTGTTAGGTATTATTATGAATCGTTATCTTCTTTCATACTCGTTAATTGTGTGCGTGTGTGCGTGTGTGTGTGTGTGTGTGTGTGTGTGTGTGTGTGTGTGTGTGGTGTGTGTGTGTGTGTGTGTGTGTGTGTGTGTGTGCGTGTGTGTGTGTGTGTGCGTGTGTGTGTGTGTGTGTGTGTGTGTGTGTGTGTGTGTGTGGTGCGTGTGTGTGTGTGTGTGTGTGTGTGTGTGGTCAGTGTGTGTGTGTGTGTGTGTGCGTGTGTGTGTGTGTGTGTGTGTGTGTGTGCGTGCGTGTGCTGTGTGTGTGTGTGTGTGTGTGTGTGTGTGTGTGTGTGCGTGTCGCGTGTGCGCGTGTGTTTGTCTTGTGTGTGTGTGTGTGTGTGTGTGTGTGTGTGTCCCTGGTGGTGTGTGTGTGTTATGTGTGTGTGGACTGTAATGTGTCTGTGCGTGTGTGTGCGTGTGTGAGTGCGCGTTGTGCGCGTGCGTGTGTGCGTGGTGTGTGTGATACCCTGTGTGTGTGTGTGTGTGTGTGTGCGCGTGTTGCGTGTGCGTGCGCGATTCCCTGTGCTGTCTGTAATGTGTCGTGGGTGCGTGTGTGTGTGTGTGTGTGTGTGTGTGTGTGTGTGTGTGTGTGTGTGTGTGCGTCAGTGTGTGTGTGTATGTGTGTGTGTTGTGTGCGCCAATGTGTGGGTGTGTGTGTGTGCGTTGCGCGTCTTGCGCGTGCGTGTGTGTGTGTGTGTGTGTGTGTGTGTGTGTGTGTGTGTGCGTGCGCGTGTGCGCGTGCGTGTGCGTGTGTGTGTGTGTGTGTGTGTGTGTGTGTGTGTGTGTGTTGTTTTGATCTTAGCGAATATGCTGTTTAAACTCTGTACGTCTGTCTCTCTGTCCCTGATCCCTCCATCTGTCTCTCTGTCCCTAATCCCTCCGTCTGTCTCTCTGTCCCTGATCCCTCCGTCTGTCTCTCTGTCCCTAATCCCTCCGTCTGTCTCTCTGTCCCTAATCCCTCCGTCTGTCTCTCTGTCCCTGATCCCTCCATCTGTCTCTCTGTCCCTAATCCCTCCGTCTGTCTCTCTGTCCCTGATCCCTCCATCTGTCTCTCTGTCCTTAATCCCTCCGTCTGTCTCTCTGTCCCAAATCCCTCCGTCTGTCTCTCTGTCCCTAATCCCTCCGTCTGTCTCTCTGTCCCTAATCCCTCCGTCTGTCTCTCTGTCCCTAATCCCTCCGTCTGTCTCTCTGTCCCTAATCCCTCCGTCTGTCTCTCTGTCCCTGGAGAAAGATCCCTCCGTCTGTCTCTCTGTCCCTAATCCCTCCGTCTGTCTCTCTGGGAGAGACAGGGAGAGGTGGGGTCTCTCATGGACACGTTGGATCAGCCTCAGGTCTGTTACGTGTCCGATGAGGTCCACTCTGTCGTCTCTTGCCCTAATCCCTGTCTGCCACGTCAGGCAGCACGGGGTTCTCCAAGCTGGTTCCCCACAGCCACTCCTTCATCCTGCTGTGCGCTATCAACATCGCCAAAGCCTGCGGCATGTCCCCGATCATTGAATTTTCCAGCACCTCCAAGACAGGGCTGGCACCTGTGAGTTCCATCGCAACATCGTCCTTGTCTGCTCAATGTGGAGATGATGTCTTAGAAAACGACACGCGTTTGTCCACTGATGGTCCGAGGCGTGAGTCCAGTTCGGGATCTTCACTCGGAGAAACCCGAGACAGCAAGGAGGGAGCGGTCACGCGCTATTCCCCGTTCGTCTATTTCAATAACGGCAGACTGGGCTGGGGCGGAGGGTACCCTTCAGCGTTCATTACAGCAGGGGCAACGCGAGTTCTGGTGGATCTGAGCCGAGGCCCTCCGGTCGAGCCTGTGTCCTTCACCTGGAGTCTGATCCGCCAGGAGAAGTGCAGGTTCACCCTCATGCTGCCCTACCACCTGCAGCAGATCCTGTCCAGGGCCGACCTCACCACAAAACTCCCCTGGAAATTCAGCGTTCTGGGTCTGTCGGGTCAACCAGTGCACTCCGCCATCGTGAAGAACGCTGTGAGCAAAGTGACCGACACCGTCAGCGTGTTCTACGGCTGCACCGAGCTGGGCGAAATCACCTGCAAGGTGGTCTCGGATCCTGAGACCTACCAAGCCTGCAACAACGGAAAACCTTTCCCCGGGGTGGAAGTCAAGGTGATGAACGAGTCCTTAAAAGAACAACCATCACCCGACAACGACTCCATGGGGGAGATCCTCGTGCGCACGCACATCAAGATGGAAGGCTACATCAGCAACGAGGACGCCTTGCAGAAGGCGTCCCTCCCTGAAGGCTGGTTCAGAACGGGTGACGTGGGCTACGTCAACGAGGAGGGCGAGGTCTTCGTGGTCTGTCGCCGCTCGTTCGTAATCATGCGGGGGGCCTACCTTCTCCACCCGGGCTGGCTGGAGGCTCGCCTCAGCACCCACCCTGGTGTGGCAGCGGTTTTGGTGGTGCCCGTGCCTGACCCTGTGCTGCACCAGGAGCTGTGTGCCTGCGTGGTGCCCACGGAAAATGCCTCGTTGACCGCTGAAGGTCTCCAGCAGTTCTGCCGGACTCTGTTCCTGACGGACAGTGGTGACCACATGACGGCCGTTCCACCTTACTTCCTCTTCCTCTCCGCCCTGCCCACCACCGCCACGGGCAAGCCGTGCCGCAGGACCGCCGCCAAGGAGGCTAAGGAACGTCTGGGGCTGTGATATTTGGACTAGGGAGTATGGAGCGATCGTAAAATGACCAACCATCGCGTGGGAAGCTCTGCATCGCACCGCATGCCGTCATCAGCCCTGCATTGTAATGGGTCATGCACAAGCCGGACCTCGCCTTATATGGAGACGACCCACTGCATGCGATTCAATCCATATGCGATCCGATTATGACATTTGTGGGGCACGATCCTCGTGAAATTACATTGTGTAAATGAATCTGGTGAGATCCTACTAGTTTTGTTCACTATATTTGTGGTCACCCGTACACGAATCTGATGAAATATCTATTGTCATCACACATTTGATTGGATTCGTGTATTGGGGTCTACATGAGCATAGTGAACGAAA
>JAGGCT020001911.1:0-22500 GCA_017654935.2 Phymorhynchus buccinoides
CATATTTGTGTGTTGTTTTGACATTTAGCAGCTTCATGGGCCCGGGGTGTTGAAGTATCTCCCTGAAATCAATCTTCAGCATTAATTCTTTGGGACTTATATCATAGTTTTGTTGTTATTATACAACATTTCTTGAACGAAATTTCATTTAAATGAAAAGGATATGAATGTGCCTTTGATGAATGTATAGACTGAGCGATATGATATGTAAGTGCATCTTTTGTTCATTGCATTGTGGTTTGTGCATGTGTGATTAATGATGTAATGTGTGATGGAGAAATGTGTATGTATTGTCTTCATGTTAGTATGTTCTATCTTTTTGTTTTGACCGTTTGTATATATGAAGCATTTAGATCAGTTTTGTGGATCATGTGCTTTATTCATTTATTACATATTGTCGGTATTGCTATGTCTGTACATTTCTGTGCAACTTGACTGACGGTATTCTGTGATGTAGTTTGTCTTTTACTATTTATTCCACTGTTCGTTTTCAAGTGTGGCTTATCCAGATAGTTTATTGTGGTCAAGCTATATACTTTTAAGTCACTTTTCTTCTTTTTCATCGTCGTCTTCTTGAGTCAGACCTGCCAACCCTTCCTTTTTGACCTGAATTTTTTTACCACTGGGATCTTTTTAGTTCCACCTTTCTGCTCGGCTACTTAAAATTCGCTTTCCTACTATCCCTCACAATGTCATTATTATTAGAGCTGATCTGAATGAAAATCTGTTTAACGCCCTCCAGTCTGGAACAGACACATATGGGACATTAGTAGATATAAAGATGGTGGGAACGATCCTGGAGGCAATGCCTGGAGGCAGTGCAACACCAATAAAGTCCCAAATTTTTAACAATACAGATAAGTTTTTATTAAAAAAAAATTTTTTTTAGAGCTGATCTGTAAAGCCAGGGGTTATTTATAAGGACCAAACTTATTTCTGAAGTCTCAGGTTGTGCACAGCATTGCCTTGAGTAATGGTGGTCATGTTTTTGTTTCATTCCGAAAGATGTTTTCAAAAGCATACATAGCTGATCAGTACTGATGTTCTTCACAAAACAAAATAACCATCATAAAATGTTCATTTATATACTAATATTGTGCATAACTTCCATGCTGCGTGAAAATTCTGTTCAGCTTTCAAAATAGTCCCCCATTGCTGCTAGAAATGTTCCTCTTTGGTTGCTGAAGGGGTTGGCAGATCTATGCTCTTTTTTATTCTTCTTCTTTATACATTTTCTCGCTGTTCTCAAAAGTGCTCTGCCTTTATTCTGTGTTCAGACGTCGACGCCCAAAAATGTGCGGCGGGCAGTTGGTCGAATCGTAGGTTTCTTGTTGGTGTTGTGGAGTGATTTTTTTGTTTTTGTTTTTTTGTTTATTTATTTTTGTTTTGTTTTGATAGTGGTGATGGTGATGAAGTGGGTGTCGTTTGGTCCTCCTGAAATGTTTCGGTATTGTCGTGGTTGCCCCCCCCTCCCCCCCCTTCTCCATGTCCCAGTTCCACATGCCCTCACACACCCTCTACTGTTCAGTATGCACTTCTCATTTTCATTCTGTTGTGTTTTATTCCGTTTCCTTTTATGGTTTTTACTTTCAGAAAAAGACGTTAATTTAAGCTTAAAACACAGCTGGCTGTGTAGCGTTTTGTTTCTTGTTTTCGTTATCGTGGGTGATGGATACCAGTAGTCATTTTATTATGATTTGTTTACTTAGGGAGATTGACAATAGCTCTCCCTGAGTTAGCCGCTTTGTTTTTGTGGGTAAAGGGAGTGAATGTTCATTGGTTTTATGCAGAGGCGTGTACTGGTAATGATTATTTACGGTTGGCTGACATAGTCATTTTCAGTTTTTCTTCATTGATCTCTACATTTCACATTGGTTTACTTCTTTAGTTTGAAAGGCATTGCCAGTGTATTGTTTGTAAAAGAAACATTTAAAAATAATTCTGTTCTCATTTCTTGCATTTTTAATTTTGGACCTTATGGTAGTAGCAGGAATAGAGGACTTACGGTTGAATGCCTTTTGCTGTTTTTAACCGCTATTCTTTTGGACTTAATATTTGGGGGTCTTTCCCTTTTTGGGAATGTTGTGTATTGAATAGAAATCCTCTTCTCACAATAACTTTAGTTTATTCTTCATTGGTTGTGAGACAGTTTCCTTAGCATTTTCTACAGTCTCTTAAATTCACTCATTTTTTTTATATTAATTTAAAAAAGAAAAGAACTGGTATTTCCCTTTACCTGTTATCCCTGGTTTTACCCTCGTTACCCACACTCTCATTTTAATTTCAACTGCTACCTCATGACAAAATTATGACTGATAAAAATCTTGTATTAGAAAAGTTGCAGAAATAGATTCCTGAACTGAAAATTTCAACCAGGTGTTTATTGTTTGTTGTTGATGGTTTTGTTTGAATTTTTCTAGGAATAGGATAGCAACATTCTTTGATTTATTCGTATTGCTTGAAAATAATTGAATGTTTATACTGGGTGTCCTCTCATTGACTTTGTCTCTTGCTCTCTCTCTGTGTGTTTGCACACCCACACACCTGCATGCATGTGTGTATGTATTGCGTGCATTCATGCGTTCATCCGTGGTAGACCATAGGTCATGATGTTAGTAAGCATATATCTGGGTACTCAAGTGACTTTCTTTGTCAACATATTGAATACTGAAAATTCAGATTAGGCAACCCGTTGATCTGCAAAATGGTTTGATGGCAGGTTGATTATAAGAATGTTACTTGGTCTTTCACGTCTACTCAACCCATGTTTTATGTTGGTGTGTGTTCGTTCTTTAGTTTTACGTCTGTGTACATGTGTGTGACACAGTGACTAACTGATTTGTCCTTTGTTGTGTCTGATAGTTGTTTTGTGTTGCTAATGCACACATTTATAAATGCTTGTGACACCGTGACTAGCAAAAATATGTGTTGTCTGTTTCTGATTTGTCTTCTTCAGGAAAGCAACCAGGCCAAGGTGAAGTGTGTAGTGCGCGCACATGTATATGTGCGTGTGCGTGCATATAGACAGCATCCGTTGTCGTCAGTTGGCAATTTGCTGCTAACATGCTTTCTATTCTAGCCTCTGCATCTTGACAAAGCGGTGCTGTTTCTCTTGTCTTGGAATGGGCTGATGTATTTTCGCAATAAAAGCATGGGCATCATGTACACAGACCTGTTTACTCTACTCTTTTCGAGTAGTAGTCTACTCAATTTGGACCTCTACTACTTTTCAAAACTGAAAATAATGCTCTTTAATTCTTAACTCATTTTCAGTTAACATTTTTTGATGGTTTAATGAATAAAACTACACATTTTGCACCAAAACTACTCATTTCAACTATCCAGACTACTCAAGACTTGTGTAGGGGGTAAGCAGGTCTGTGTACAATGCTAAGTTGCTGTACCATTTACGCTGTTGTTTGCGGGAAGGAAAAAGATGGGCTGGGCTGGGAGAGGGAGTGTGCAGGAAAAGAAAGCCTGTTTCTTGATGTAGCACGGCTGGTGCCTGGCATGGGTAAAATGACTGGCTACTAGAATTAGGGTTCAGTGTATGCGGGTTGATCCCCGACCTTTGCTGGACTGTGACCTTGCTGCATGCGTGACCTTTAGTTTAGTGAGTCATGTGTGACAAGGTCACAATGACCTGCGGCCGTGCTGCTTTCTAAAAGCATTTTGTAGGTTGCCTTTTGAGGGGCATTGGCTGGGGGCTTTCAAATCTTTGGCGCCGTCTTTCACTAGCATGGAGAGGTTTAGTGTCAGTGACTGCATAATAAGAGCACCGCACCCTGGCTTTGCTGCCTCTCTTACGCTTAGTCTCTTGTTCTTTCCATCTGTCCCTACTTCCATCTCTCTGTCTTTCTTTCCGTCGTTTTTTATTTATGCTTGCATGTGTATGAGTGTATGTGTGCGCAGGAGAGATTGTGTTCGGCTAGAGAGAGGGGGGGGGAGTGAGCGTGTGCGAGTATGTGTCTGTGAGTGTGAGTACACGTGAGTGTTTTGTGTATGTGAGTGTGTGTGTGTGTTTGTGTGTGTGTGAGTGCGTGCACGTGTGTTTGTACAAGTGTATGTTTGAGTAAGTTTGTGTGCGTTTCAGTGAGAATGTGTTTTCTGTGTGTTTCTTGAAATGTGGGTGGGTCACGTATGTGCGTGCTCGTACGTGCGTGCGTGCGTGTGTATCTGTTGTGCGTGTGTGTCTGTTGTGCATGTGTGTGAGTGTTTCAATGCTGATTGTAAAGCGCTTTGTGCTCGATAAAAAGTGCTATATAAGTGTCCGTTTATTACTACAGACAAACCCCTATTTACGACCCTCTGTTAAGCGACCACCTCTCATTTGAGACCTGATTTGTTGGCACGGATGCATTTTGCTATGTAAACGACCTCTCTTAAACGACTTCCTCTAAAACGCGACTTACGACCACCATTTTGTTGGTTTTTACGACCGTTGCTGTCGTCTGCATAGACTTCGAGCAAAGGGAAGCAACCACGGTCAAGGGCCTGAAAGCGGAGTCGCTTCCCTTGTAGAAAAGATGGCGGAGAGCGTAGGAAAAGCACGAAAACCACTGACTTTGAAAAAGAAAACCACTGACTTTGGACGAGAGTGGAGGTGATTAAAAGAAGTCGGCAAAGTGAAGCTGTAATATCGATTGAACAATCCTATGGAGTTGGAAAGACCCAAATCCAGTTTTAATATGTCATTGTATGTGTGCATAAAGAAGAGAGTATGAACTGTGCTGAACTTTTTCTTTCTACGGCTGCCAGTGAAAACCTCCGTCATACGACCCTTTCAATTTATGACCGATTTTTCTGGACATTTTGGAAGTCTTAAAAATAGAGGTTTGTCTGTATTAAGAAATAAGATTTCACCATATTTTGTACACATATCTGACAAACATGAAAAATATGGTACATGGGGGAAAATATGGTAAAATGGTGGTAAAAAAATCTCAGTTCTGTATATTGCCTGATTCAGGAAACTGGTGTGGTCTGTGTGCGTGTGTGCGTGCATGCGTGCTGCTGTCGTAAATAATGGTTGACACTTTTGACATAGTATTTCTATAAGTTGTTATAAAAAATGTCGTACGTGCAAAATGTCGTATGTTTGCACTCAGTTTAAAAAAAAAACTTTCCTGTTGGAGTACTCCTATTTTGTGGAAAAATACACTTATTTTGGATTTTGAATACACAAAGCCCGATTTCAGGGTAAACAGGTCTGGTTAATGTGTTTTGAGACAATTTATGTTATAATGTTGTGCTGATGTGTGTATATTTGTGCATTAGGGTATAAGGGAATGGCTTGGACGGATGCCGCTGCTGGAGCATTTTTAGCTATCTTCCTCATTGATGTTGTTCATTGCCACTGTGTTCTTAGTGTTGTTCATAACACAGTATTCATTGTAACGTTCATTGTCTTTATAGTGCCCCTGTTCATGATGGTATATGTGCTTGTGTATCAGTACAGTCAGTGATGAAAATCTGCTTAACGTCCTCCGGTCTAGAACAGACACATATGGGACATTAGAAGCTATAAAGATGGTGGGAACGATCCTGGAGGCAATGCCCATACAGTACTGTAGTTGGTTTATTTATACTGACGTTGTATGAAAATGACGTTTAGAATTTACTCCACAGTGATTGCGTTGTGTTTTTCCTTAGGATTAACAGATCACACCATTTTCTGTTACTATTGACTGCTCAACACCCTTTCTAATACAGTCTAACAGGAGCACCCCTAACCTGCTACTAAACTTAACTAGCACCAGTTTAATCTGCTCTTCGTTTCAAGAATATTTTGTTTGCATCTAACCATACCCCAAGCAGCAAAATTGTTTTATAGTGTGCCAAGACACACATTTTCTGGAGAGTAGATAGGGAATGTATGGACCTGGGCCTGTATTCACGTTGAGATAGCATGAGACTTAGCATGATGCTAACTTAGAAGCTCTTCCAATGTCCTATAGGATTTAATAGGACTTTTGGAAGAGCTTCTAAGTTAGCATGATGCTAAGTCTCATGCTATCTCAACGTGAATACAGGCCCTGGTGTTTTATTGTAATAGTGTGGGTGCAGCTTTTCCTGGTATACAAGGATTTCTTGTTTTTGAATTTTACCAGAAAAGGAAATTCCTTTTTTTTTAATTTGTCAAACAAGATCTTTTGTGTCTACTGTATTTTTCAAACACTTTAAAATAAGCATTTGTATAAATTGTGCAAAAAGCAAACTAAAATACCTTCATAAATCAATTTTTGCTTCAGCTGCAGGGGGACATTACCCCTGGACCCCGACCTTTCAGGGTTTTTTCATTTTGTGTAGTTGTGCCCGTGTAATAGTTTGCCTTGCTATGTTGGTGTATCTTGGTATCATCATGCATTTTGCTGTTGTATGTAAATGCGTATCAGTTTGCTGGTCTTTTTTGTGTGTGTCTTTTTTTGCCCCCTTTCTATTCTAATTCTGTATTTCTTTTCAGAGAATGCAAGTTTTTGTTTAATGTACGTAGCGGTAGATCACTTACATTCAATTTGCATTTGTGTGTACGTGCATTCATGCTGCTTCTTCATGTCACAGACAATCAGAAATGGCTTTCATATAAGTTTTTGTGTCATAGCCTTTTTCAAATTGTGAATCTCACCATCAAAGCATGTCATTTTTGTTGATGTAAAGGTTCTTTAGCTTTCTTGATGTGATGTTGTTTCAGTGTGAACTCCTGTTTTGATGATTTTGTTTTCTTCTTTCACGGTTCTGCTGTGTGTTTTGTTCCCGTGGACAGAATCGCATGTATACTCAGCCCTCCTCCACTTACTCCCGGCTGAGGCCTCCATCGTCTCGTGCCCATCGTGTAAATGTCTTGCAGCTTGGTGCATTTCTGGTGGTTTTTGTTGTGTGGTTGCTAGCCCGTATCGTAAACCTTTACCCCTCTGCTTCGCTGTTCCTGCCCTCCCTCCCCTGGCGCTGCTTTCGAGTCACGGGAAACAGTGTAGGCTTGCTTGGCTAGTAGTGTAACTCTCTTACCTTAAAAAAAATGTAATATAATTACCTATTTTTGGGACTATAAGGCACACCTTTGTATAAGGCACATCCCCCAAATTTTACCCAAATTTCAGATTTAAATTTTTTTAAAATTTGTTACTATTTTATTAGTCATATTATAAGGCGCATCCCCCAAATTTTACCCAAATTTCAGATCTTTTAAAAATTTTACTATTTTATTAGTCACATTATAAGGCGCAGGGGTCTGAATCTGGGGGAAAAAAGTATCGCCTTATAGTTAGAAAAGTATGGTATGTAAGAAAACTGACTTTTTTTTATTATTAGATGTAGCAGTACTGGTGGCTTGGCAAGTGGGGTGGGATTGGAAAGGATGGGGGGAGGGAGGGAGAGGGAAGCAAGGAGGTTGAAGGGGTGTAAGGGGGAAGGAGGGGAGTGTTACTTTATGTTGCTTTTGCTGTGGATTGAAATCCTATTGATTTGGGATAGGCGAAAAAAAGATGGATCTGATTTGCGGGGGATGATTGATACAAGATTGCAAGGAATGATACGAGTGCCTTAGAAAGCGGAATTATTTACGGAGTTGATTTACAAAGTAATGTGGTCCTTGCCAACAGGAAGAAAAGGAATGGGGTTAAAAAAAAAAAAGGGGGTTATCCTGGATCAAGAAATGCTTTGCTAACATGACATGGTACACTTGTCAGCATGGACTAGGGGACTTGTAAATATCGAATGCTAGATTTGCGAGTGACATCTCCAGGAACGCGAGATGGAATGAGCATGATGGTAGTTGTGGCACAAATGCATGTTTCAGCTTGATCTAATGGATGGGGGTAGATGGTATACTAGAGTATTCCTAAGCGTTGTGCTTTATTGTTTCCTCCCTGTCATAGTTGTGGCTAACCTCTCAATGGACCCTCAATGCATTTTTTCCTTGTCATCATTCAGCTGCATTTCAGACAAGATGAAATCAAATCAGCAACACCGTGTTAAAAGAGCGATATTTTGATTTATTATAAAATCTTTGTCGAGCTAAAACGTTGGATAACTGGATGTCTGAAGCAACGATTCATCCCATGTCATCCAAAAAACAAAAATAAAATAAGTGATTAAAGCTTGTATTTCAACAAGTTGCACGTGCGGGAATCAGTAGCACGTAGTGGAAAAGAAAGGAAAAAGAAGACAAGAAAAGAAAAGAAGAAGAAAATAAGAAGTTACATTGTTTGATCTCCTTAATGTCCTTCCCATGTTAAAGTGTTAACAATAAAGAATGAGTTGTAAACAGAATTCAGCTCTTGTTTGATCACAATGGTCAGGGAAGAGGATGTGATGATAGCACTATGCTGTTATGTAGTGATTCCAGTAGTAATAAATTTAATGCAAGTAGCTTAACGTGGCTCAGATTTATTAGCCCCCCCCTCCCAGTCGTTCTCTTGTAGTTCTTCTGTTTGGAGACGTACAGTGAATGAATGGCATGCATAATATTTATACATAGTAGTAACTTTTGTTTAATTAGCCATCTTTACAATTCTTCAGCTATTTGCTCCCCAAACCTTGGCCAGTCTGCGCTGGCTTAGAATTTTGTGGCCAGTGCCTTTTTGTCTCTAAAATCAAATATTTGCCACAAAAGAACCATGAACACTGCAGTCTGTTTGTGATGAATTTTGTTTTACGTCTCAAGCACCTTGTATGACATTTTTGACGAGCTTTGGCTGAATAAAGCATTTCCACTCTAATTTCAGCTCAACATTTTGGAGCAGTAATCAGATTTTCTTTCTCTGAAAGTGGCTGTTGGTGGATATGACATGCAAATGTGGCGTTTCACTTTTCTTTGCGAAGACTGATGATCAGAGGACGATACAGTCTGGCTAGCTTTGGGGAGCAACAATTGCATAGATGTCGAGGCTTCCTGCCATATCAACGCTGCTTAGCTGTGCTTCGCTTGTAATTTGGCTCGCTGATGCTTTGTTCAGGTAGCGCTGCGCTTAGCTCTTTCCCTGTACGCTTTCTTCACCCTTCCTCTCATTGAGTATCTCCCTTGCCCCCTTACATTTATGCATGCGTATGCAGACCTGTTTACTCTTTTCGAGTGGTATTCTACTCAATTTGGACTTCTACCACTCTTCAACATTGAAAATAATGCTCTAATTACTGATTTTCAGTGAACATTGTTTGATGGTTTAATGAATAAAACTACACATTTTGCACCAAAGCTACTCATTTTAGCTATCCAGACTACTCTAGACTTGTGTAGGTGGTAAACAAGTCTGCATATGATCTATTGGGATTGGTTAGACTGTAGTAAAGGAAAAATGGACGCAGGTCCTTCCGGAGAAATTGGGCAGGGTTGGAGGGTGTGTGCATATGATTATGAAGGGTAAGAGGAAGGGGAGGGGAAAGCTGGAGGTTGTGTTCCTTCACCCTTCCTTCCTTCCTCTCATTGAGTATCTCCCTTGCTCCCCTCACATTTATGTATGCATATGATCTATTGGGGATTGGTTAGTAAAGGTCCTTCAGGAGAAATTGGGAAGGGTTGGAAGGTGTGTGCATATGATTATGAAGGGTAAGAGGAGGGGGAGGGGAAAGCTGGAGGTTTCGGGTTGTGGTGGTGGTAGATTTGCATGTTGTTTTTGATTTTTGGTTTACTTGCTTGTTTGTTTGATAACTATTCTTTTTTTTTCCTTTTTAAAGTACCGTCAGAATTATGTGTAGGTCTTCTATCTGCCACATCACCTTTTTTAAAAGAAAAATCAAATAAAAATTAAAAAATAGCTCTTTTTCTCTGTAGAATAAGTTTTACCACTTAAAGGCCTCTCTTTATTCTGTTGATTGTTTCAACAAACAAAAAAGTTTTACGTTGTCAGTTTTCGCAATAGAAAGATATGTCTACTAGTACTACTCCTGTTTAGCCCACTGTTTGTATATTTCTTTATATTTTGTTTCTAGAAGCTGTATCTCTCTCCCTGTCGATGCTTTTATGAAAAAAATAATGAATAAACAGGAAGCCAGTGTATATGGTTCTTCTGTAGCTGCATCATTATTAAAACTTAAAATGTAATTGTATTTCTCTGCATGGTGATATAGTGTATATTGCGTCCATGCTTGGCATCTTTACAAATCGCAGCATGTCTAATGCTTATTCTTGTCCTACCAACCCTTGCATTCTAACCCAGCTTTGCCCCCCAAAAAATGTGAGGATCTTTTAGCAGCTGCATGGCGTAATGCTCCCCCCCCCCCCCCCCCCCTCCCCCCAACCTTCCCGATGAACACCTGCCCTCATCCCTCTCTCAGCTCATTGTATTCGTCATATTCTGTGTAATCAAAGAAACAACGAAGACATGCCAGCTCGTACAATATTGACTGTATTTGCATGCTATTTTGTTGCCATATGTATTTTGTGTATTTTATCATGTATGCAGATGGGTTTGGAAAGATGGAAGGATTTGGTTTTGAATTTTTTATTTTGCTAGTGGGGAAAGATGCATGTGTTTATAATACTATGCTGGGTTGATTTAGATTATGCTCGTACGTATGTGGTTAAGACTTTTACCAAGAGGAATTTATGGTTAGATTAGTTCTCAAGGATTAGGAGCGACATGTTCGTTTTGTAAATGCTTATATGAAAAGTTGAACTTCGTTGTCACGCTCCATATGTGTTAGGTAAATTTTATCTTTCAAGATTTGTGATAGAGAGAGAACAAAAGATGATTTTATTGCTGAAATGGTGGTGGTGTGTGTGTGTGTGTGTGTGCGCGCATGTGTGGTGTGTGTGTGTATGCACGTGTGCATGTGCGCGTGCGTGGGTGTGTGTGTGCGTGCGTGCGTGCGTGTGTGTACAAGTGTGTGTGTGTGTGTGTGTAGGGAGGGATGAAAGAGAGTGAAAACAGGGAAAGAACACAACAAAATTGCTGATTGGTGTTAACATCAGCATGGAATAATAAAAACATCCTTGATGTGTGGATTGGTATGACATTGCTGAGTTCTATAAACTACGAGACATAACACCGCGGCTGATTGTGCATGAGATACATACAACAATTTGCTGATTTCTTAGTGTATGTTGTTAAAAAAACAAAAACATTGCTAAGCAATTAACGCATGGAATGTAAGATCATTTTTGATTGGTGTTTGGGATCTGTGGACATTTTCTGACAGCTTTTTCAGTTGGTGCGTGGGGTGTACAAATATTGGTGACTGGAGTATGAAATAATAAGGACATAGGTATGAGAAGAAAAGCTGTTGCAAATTGGTGCGTGAGATGTAAAAGCATTGCTGATGACAATTTGACCTTGAAAGAACTCGCTAATTTACATGCCTTGTGAAAGCATGTACATTCATGAAACTATATATTGCACAGAATATGTCTAATATAGATGTTTCTAACACTTCTTTTATAATAACCAACTAACTGCAAATATGTGACTGCAAAAATGTGTTAGATCTTGCATCAAGCTTTACTGCTTATAATGATACTTGTTTTATAATTGGCTGCAGAAATATGTTAAACCTTGTGTTATTGGATGCTATTAGTAACTATCCTTATAATGCTTTGTTTTCATAATAATTGGCCACAGTAAAATTTTATATCTTGTGCTATTGTTACTCATTTATATTACTGCTGGTATCAATAATGATTAATGCTTCTTTTATAATGACTGGTTACAACAACAACAACAAAATTCAATCTCACGATATTGATTATTTGTAATAATGATACGTCTGATAATTCTTATACAATAACTACCGTAAATACAAATATATGTTGAACGTCATGTCATGGAACAAAGCTGTACTGTTTTCTGCGTGTGCGTTAGTTTTGCACGGAACGTTGGTCGTATTTGAACTGTGTTCAATTTTATTCGCTTATCTTTTACAGGCCACAACTAGAGATGTATAATTATCCTAATTCTTGGAGAATCAAAATTGTGCTACTTGTGACTGGTTATCATTTACAAAAAACAAAACAAATCCTTCATGGCTGTTGTGTGTCATGTTAAATTGTAACGCTGTTTTGTGTACGTACCAGGGCTCCCAGGGACCCCCAGTTTGGGGGTCTATGAAGTACTATAATCCTAAAGGCATGGGTGCTACTCTTTCATTTTTACACTGATTTCAGTATTTTTAATTTTACCAGAAACAACTTCAGTTTTTTGTAATTCATCCCCCCCCAAAAAAAAAAAAAAAAAAAAAAAAAATGACCACAAGCGATTTGGGGCGTTTTGAACTTAGTCTAGTTGTTCTATCTTGGAAGTTTACAAAGGCAATGTAATAATTTTACAAGGCTTATCAGACTCAAACTGTCTCTGTCTCTCATTTTAACTGTCTGTCTGTCTCGTTGTATCTATCTCTTAAGTTGCTGCCGAGGCCATGGGTCCCTGGACCCCTGCCTTTCAAATTTTATTTTCATTTTGGGGAGTAGCACCCATGTAAAGGACACTCTAAAAAAATGTGCAGGGGGTCCCAGGGATGCAGTATAAATAAAAACGGGCAAAATAACAAACCATTGTCTTTGCATTCCAAGATCATTCCAAATATCATTCGTAATGTAATTGGGGGTCTTTATCCCTCCGCTGTATAACGTAAGTGAAGGAGCCCCCAGGGGCCCCTTGTTTTGTGGGACGATTTGGGAACCCTGATTTGCTGTGTGCAGGAGGAGGAGTTCCGGAGCAGGCACCAGCAGGTGAAGGTCCAGCACCAGGTGGAGTCCCAGCGCCTCAAGTCCCGCCTGGAGGACCACCGCTCCAAGGCCACCGCCACCCCGTCTGCTGCCAGCATGGGCGCCAAGGTCTGTGGGGCGGTGCTGTAGGGCGTGTGTGTGTGTGTGTGTGTGTGTGTGTGTGTGTGTGTGTGTGTGTGTGTGTGTGTGTGTGTGTGTGTGTGTGTGTGTGTGAGAGAGAGAGAGAGAGAGAGAGAGAGAGAGAGAGAGAGAGAGAGAGCGTGTGTGTGTGAGAGGGAGAGAGAGAGCGAGAAGTGCTTGTGTGTGTGTGTGCGCATGCTTGTGCGTGTGTGTGCGTGTGTGTGCTTGTGTGTGTCCATGCGTATGTGTGTGTGTGTTCGCTTATGTGTATCTGCATGCATGCTTGTGACAGAGAGAGTGTGAGCGTGCGTGCGTGTGTGCGTGCTTGTGTGTGCATCATGCATGTCTGTTTACTGCTGTGTCCAATCGCAGCGGCCAAGGGTTTGTTTTGAAGTGGTAACCCGGTCTAAATTCTGACCATTGACAGCCCCTTTGTTGCTGCAGGGCTCTTTAATGTGCACAAAATGTTCCAGTAGAGGGCATATTTTTCTTTTCCCCCAATCTATTCTCAAAGACTTGACATTCAGGCTAATGTCTTGTGGAAGTGAGCATAAGGCCGGGTTCACATTAGACGCGTAAGTCCCATACCGAAAACCCTAAATAAGTGGAAGAAAGAAGGATACAAGTTTACATATAATGAGGAATTTCAGACACGTGCGCAAATCTTTTCCCTTCTTTGTTTCACTTATTTATGGATTGCGCACGGGTTTCCGCATGGAATATCCGCTTATGTGTGTACACGGCCTATTTCTGCTACTGCTGATTATGGAACAATGGCACTGTGGCTTTGGATTGCGAAAGCACTTTCCCTCAGAGCAATGGGGCACTGTCTTGTGTTTCTGATGACAACTGCTGTGCTTCATCATTCATCATTGCAGAGGCCAGGGGTGGCCGACTCTGACAACAAACGGCAGTCCGCTGGGGGCAGGGCAGGGGCCACAACTGCTGCCAGAACCCCTCGCCAAGGTGGGTTATGTCCCTTGAACAATGGAGCTTTTGGCCAGTAACTGGGCTGCTCTACTTTACTAATTGCTTTACTAATTTCTTTCCATTGTAAATTTGTTAGAGAGAGGGAGGGAGGGCATGCGTGTGTGCGTGTTAATGTAAATGGTGTTCATGTGATTGATAAGGCCTGTTCATTTGTTTACTCTGAGAGCATATGAAGCCATATTATTTTATCTGATAGGATCTGGAATTATGGAATTCTCTGCAGTATTATTTCTGTTAACCCTTTCGCCGCCAGCCATTTTTTAACCCAAAAAATACCATTAATTAAGCTTAACTGGAAAGAGAAAAAAAATGTATCTGCAATATTGGGAATTCCTCTGTGACATGTATAACATTAGGCCTATCCTTACCTCCCAAAATTAAGAAAATAGGGTCTTCGATAACAGGCCCTGATTTGATGCCTTTTAGTGACATGGGTGTTAAACCATTGTGGTGCATAAATGCGACCTTGGCAGTGAAAGGGTTAAGGCTTTTTGTGTCTTGTTATGTGTTTATATCACTTGTGTGGTATTTTTGTAATAGTGTTTGTGTTTAATTGTATGGTATCTCGAATGCAAAAATTGAACAGTATTTGTTATATAGCTCAAAGCATTTATTCTCCTTCGTTTGCTTGATTGTTGGTTTGTTATGTCCTAATACTGTCCGTGTTTCATGATCTACTTATAAAGATACAGCTTACTATAACCAAAGATATTCTAAAGGGGAAGATAAGCATCCGGTCTCTTTTCCCTATATGAGTAGTGAGGACAGAAACACTGGTTATGTCCCTTTTAAACAGGACACATTTTACACATCAATAGGCCAGTTGAATTCTCCGTTCAAATTCCAGTCTGAGTTTTTGGATAGCCTCCACTGTGAAAAGTGTACTGTCCCCACTAACGATAACTTTATCAGCCCGGTTCGCCGAGCTCTTAAGTAATCCATCTTACCCTTTTAGAATATCTTTGCTATAACTGACTGCTCACACCTTATGTGGAATTCAATGTATTTTTTGTCTGTAATAAAACACACTATATATGCATGATTTGCATTCTTGCTGTTGACACTTACCCACAATAGCGATGTGCTGTCAATGAATTATCGACCGGCACCTTTGCTGTAGTGACGGCTTGTGTTGATCTTAGGGGCAGTCAAGGTTACGATTGACCGTTTTCAACTTGACCTTACAGTCGATGCATTGATTCTGGTTTATTCTACCATAGTTTTGTGGATTTGTAAAAAACTGAACTTAGCGACCCCAAAAGGAAGTACAGTACTTTAATGAGTAAAATAGGCACTTTTGTAGTATCAGGCCACAGGCTTTGTCCAAAATTCACTTGCTTTATGACGTGTTTTGAATAAACGTCTTTCTAAAGTGTGTCGCTGTGTGATGGTTGTTATTTATGGTGGGAACAATACTGGAGGCAATGCCCGGAGGCAGTACGAAACCAGTTAAGTCCCGATTCTTTTTAGTAATACAGATAGCTGTAGCGGTGACCACGCCTCGGTTAAACAGTGAAATCACTCCCCTTAATTATTTGCGAACAGTTCCTATTGCCTGGGTGGGCAATCAATCCATGGTGTGCGTGTAGTCAGGTATTCTCTTGTGTTGTGACTGTTGTGTATGTGAGTGTCTTTCTATGGTCTAACTGTCCCCCCCGCAGATCTGTCATCGTCTCGCAGTCACATGACCAACGGCAGATCATCCAACATGTCCAGCAAGCAGTCGTCGGGTGTGTTGATCGGGTGGTGCATGATTCCCCGCTTTTATACCCCAAACCTGGCTTCCCCCTATTTTCTGGCTCTATAAACGTTTTCTTTTTCATTTTTTGGCTTGATCTTTGTGCACAGGCTTTAGTTCCCTGCTTTGTGTATAGTATATGCTACAGTGGAACTCCCCTTACAAGACCTCCCATTATAAGACTCCCTCCCACATAAGACCAACTTCTCCAAGTCATTGCCCTTCCTTGTAAGCATCAAAATTACCTCCCTTATAGACCTTCAAAAATCATCCAAAATGAGGTCTTATAAGGGAGGTAATTTTGATGCTTACAAGGAAGGGCAATGACTTGGAGAAGTTGGTCTTATATGGGAGGGAGTCTTATAAGGGAGGTTCCAATGTATGTGTAAGCATTGTTCATTACTGGAAAAAATGTCTCAATGGAAAGGGGGGGGGGAAGCAAAAGATTTTGGTTTTGATTGCAAGTGAAATCTAATAAATTGTAAAATGTGGGAGTACAGTCAAACGTGCCTAAGGGGCACCCCAGTACGGCGGATACCCTGATAATCAGGGCCTGTATTCACATGGAGATGCATGAGACTTATTATCATATTTTAGAAGTCCTTCTAAGGTCCTATTAAATCCTACTACTTTGGAAGGACTTCTAAAATAACATGATCTTCTTCTTCTTCTTCTTCTTTCATTTAGTTGCCGAAGTCATCTTTGACCATTATTTCAACCGAAAAGGGCGAAGAGGTCGAAAAAGAGAAAAACAAAAAGATAGAGAAAGAGAGGGAGAGAGAGAAATTTGGTGGGTAGACAGCCAGACAACTGGCCAGACAAGGACCGTTCAGCGGTACCCAGCATGATGCTGACCCAACCACTGCCTACCCCAGGGTCTGATGTTTTGTTTAGTGCTCTGCCAGCAGCCTTCTGAAGAAGGCGTTTAGGCAGAAGGGGCCTGGACGGTTTCTGGAAGCAAGGCGTTCCATTCTCATTGCAAAGATTAACGAGGATAAGTCTCATACTACCTCAATGTGAATACAGGCCCAGGACAATTTTATTTAGTCTCTTCTCTACTAAAAGAACCTCCAGTATGACGACCACCTCTCACTTATGGACAGTTTTGGCTAGTTGGTTGGGTGGTCGGAATGCTGATGTTTGACTATATCATGCAGATTTTTCTTCTTCTCAACTTTGACCAATGCTTTTGCTTATAGACTGATAAGGTTTATCGATGGATTTTTCCAATTCTATATTTCTTCCTTCTTTTTCTTCCTTCCTTCCCTTAACTCCGTGAGGAGTCATCGGGGCGCCACAGTGAAGTCTTTGCCAACTTCCTTTAGCTCTCTGTTCTCTATTTGCACAGTATTGTTTAATCTGTTTTCAGCCACATTCTCCTGCCTATTTTGAACTTCGTTGTAGCTCTCAAAACTGGTTTTAACTCTTGATAGTACATATATCAAAATCTACGTTTGAAATTCTTTCGTAGCATGAAATGTTCTTGTTGCAGCACCAGCATTTTTATGTTAAGAAGACGGAAACATGATACCCAGGGACAAAGTGAAGAATGTTGGTTTTCTAAGGTGCCCTGGGTGTCTAGGGATTGTCTTTTAACCCCATGATTGCTAATTTATAAGGGTAATGATGTCACTGATGATGTCTTCTGCTCAATCAAACTAATAGCTCTTTTTCCATCCTCCCCCCCCCCCCCCCCCCCCCCCCCTGACTTTCTCTTGCTGTCAAAAGGGTTAATTTTGATTGGAGTCATTGCCCATGTGGGGATACCAGGGGGTCTTGTATAAATAGTTCCCCCACCTTCTGGAAGTTCTGTGCTTGTAACTTCCTCTAATCTGCCACTCTCTTTGACTCTGCCCTTTCCTTTCCTTACTGTCATCTAATGGGCTTTCTGCCTTACCGGTCCATTCTCCTGTCTTTTTTTGCGAAACACTTTCAAAAACATTTGATTTCCTCCAGCTGAAGTCGGACTTGCTGGGCCTAACTGTTTCTTAGTTAGGCGCATAATGGCAGCATGACGCATCTGCGCTCATAATTGACAGGAAACTGAGCGATCGAAGAAGAAGAAGAATAGGAGTCGTAAAACAAAACAAAAAAAAGAGAATGGAAAAGGGTAGATTTCCTGGCTACTGTATATTAAGTTGTAATTTGTATGCTTGCAAAGTTTGGAAAAAGTTTCGATTTGAAGAATACATGTAGATTGTTTAGTCATAGACATGAAGCTAATTGATCAGCATGTTATATTTCTGAGCAGTTTTCCGCCTAGTCTTTATTTCCGTTTCTTAGTAAAACTAGATTTTGCTTTCCTTCCGTATTATGAATATTTCTTTCCATTTCTTTGTTACTCTGTTAGTTGATTATTTAATTTGCTGATTCAGGTTGGCAATGTAATCATCAAGGCTATACTTAGGTTAGGTTAGGTACATTATAGTCACAGAGGCGTCTCTGTGAAATTCGGGTTGTTCCCACCTGGAGAGCGCGTCGCAGCCAGAGGCACGCCACCCAATTTGTTTGGTTTTTTTTGGGGGTTTTTTGTGCATGCGATTTTTGTGTGACTGATGAGGAAGGAAGGGAGTGGTGGTACATTTTGACCAAATAAACCCAGTGGCAACAAACCTTTTCGTTGCCACTGGGTTTAACGTGTGCTAAGTGCATGAGCACACGGGACCTCGGTTTATCGTCTCATCCGAAAGACTCCACGTTCAGACCACAAGGCCTAGTGCAAAGTGAGAGGGAAAATCCCCTGTACCCAGGTTCGAACTCGGGTTTACTTGATACGAAGCGAACGCGCTACCACTGTGTTACTCTACACTTTTGATGTTGCTATATGTTTGACGTTTGCTGCAATCCTACCTTTATGCCTCCCCATTTCATTGCACTCACTCTCAGGGCACTTATTCAGTGACTGCTTATCTACCCCTACCCCTTTCATTATGTATCTTTTTTTCCTGTTCTTATGCTTTTTTTAAAGGAGCTTTGTTTTACATTCATTTTCATTCTTTTTTTCTTTTTTTTTAACTGTAGTCTTTTGCCAGTGCCGAGCACCTGCTTGAGGGAGATAGTTGGGGAGAAAGAGACGAAGAAGGGGAAGAGTTTTGTAGCTAAACAGTGATTAGTTGTTGACAACAAAAATGACCGTAAGAGAGTAGAGAGAGAGAGAAAAACGCTGTATAAGATTATTGATTGTGTGATGCGTCCACCTTCATAATGGGATTCGGGCTCCTTAGGTTTTGATGGTCAGAGAGGCAGTTTTGAAAATGCTTATAAAAAATAAATCAATTCTACTATTTATAGGTCTTCGAAAGCAGCTGTTGTAGGTTTTATGTGTGTCACTACGTAAAAGCCCGAAACTAACATCAGTTTCCAAGAACTATAGTGGTGTCGTTCTGACGTTATATGTTGCTGTTGCTTGTTGGCATCGCTTAGAAGTGAACAAATGCCTTGCTCTTTGCTACTCACTTAAAGACCCACCAGATCACGTGTCAAAATCGCGGGTTTTACGTGTTTTCCCTCTTATAGCTGGTAAGAAATCTTGTTTTGACCAGGTTTGACTCCCATGCAAATGCCCCTAAATTCAAAACGAAACATCAGTTTAAAGAGCAGCCTCAATTTATGTTGGGGGCATTTGTATGTGGGTCACAGCTACCCAGAAAAAACACAAGGGACTTAATTGTGGTGGGTCAGTGTGTCTTTAAAGACCCTGGTTACGGTACATTGATGAATGCAGTTGCTCAAACTCAGGATGTCGCTCTCATAGTAAAACTTTTTTTTCCATGATTCCAAAGTTTTTGTGTCACTGAATGGTAGGTAAGAAAACAATGTTCAAATCCAGGAGATACTTGATATACTGCATTCAGTCTGGACACAATCAGTGTCTATTACAGGCCATGTCCGTCTACTGCACGATGGCTTAAAATCAGTAGCCTCTCTGTTGTTGCATTAAAAGATGTTCAAGAGATCAGCTCTGACTGCTCAATCATTGAGCGAGCTTACCTTTTCCAACTTGATCCGTAAAATGATCAACTTCGCTCAAAAGCAAATATTGGTATTGGCTGCTTTTTTTTTAATGCAATGCATACAAATATAAGGGTAGAAAAAGGTACCTGAGGAAAAGGTACCTCCCCCCCTCAGGTACCTTTTTCTACCCTTATATTTGTAAGCTGTGACAAGGTACAGCAGTCATTCCTTTTTTTACTTTAATGCAATGCTTGAAATAATTGGTTCTGCTTAAACCTTGAACTAGCTCAGTTTGTTCGATTCAAGTGATCTGTGGCTCCATCCCTTGCTTGCCATGGTTGGCATTGTTTTAGTGAGCTCTGAAAGCGATTGCGAGAATGGGACTTGATTGAGTGCCTTGCCTGATGCAGCTTAATGCTGTGGTAGTTCCCAAACCTTAAAAAAAAAGATTGTCAGAACAATGAAGAAAAGGTACCAGTAATTTAGAACTTTTGTAATAGTAAAAACATTAACCTGTGGTGCCTTGCCATGGGGACGTCCTCTTTGGGGAGGGTCCCCAGCGGCCATTTGATCCCCAAGGCTACAGCACTAAGAGCCAACGCAAATGCCTCCTAGTTGAAGGATCATAATCAGTCATAAAAGACTGAAATGGTTTTGGATTGCTGTAGATAATAAATCATTCAAGAGGTCATTGACATCACTGACTAGCGCACAAAACTGAAAGTGCAGTGCGGTGACTTGATATGTGGACTGAAAATGGTGCATCGCTCTGATTTCCCAAACCAGACCTTACTGCAGGGTTAGTTTGGTCTTAACTCTTTCGTTCAAAATTGTTTATTTTATTTTATTTACCAATCGTGATTTGACGACATAGGCGTAGGAGCTTCGAACAGCGGCAAGTTTTAGAATCTGCAATATGTTATCAAACTTGATTTGACATGGGTTTGGGAGCTTCGAGCAGAGGCAAGTTTTAGAACCGGCAATATTCTATCAATCTTGATTTGAAATGGGTTTGGGAGCTTCGAACAGCGGCAAGTTTTAGAATTTGCAATATTCTATCAATTGACATGGGTTTGGGAGTTACAAACGGCAGCAAGTTTTGAGAATATATTGCAATAAGGTGTTGGCATGGTACAGTGGAAACTCCCTTATAAGACTCCCTCCCACATAAGACCTACTTCTCTGAGACATTGCCCTTATTCGTAAATATTAAAATTACCTCCTTCATAAGACCCCTCCCTTATAAGACCTCATTTTGGATGATTTTTGAAGGTCTTACAAGGGAGGTTCCACTGTAATTGCATAGATTTGTCTTGTGGGTGTGTGCTTATAAAAACCCAGCTTACTAACCGGTCTCCCGTGTGTTGCTGTGTGTGGACTCTGTAGTGCTGTCTGCAGGGGCCATGAAGATGCTGGAGGAGTACAAGGATACCAACCCAAACTTCACCATCCGCCGCCGAGAGGAGCACCACAGGGAGGAGAACCAGCAGCTGGAGATGCTCAGACAGGTGGGTGGGGGGGGGGGAGGAGAGAGAGAGGGGGGGAGGGTGATGTAGGGAAGGAGGAGGGGAGGGAGGGAGGAGCACCACAGGGAGGAGAACCAGCAGCTGGAGATGCTCAGACAGGTGGGTGGGGGCGGGTGAGAAGAGAGAGAGGGGGGGAGGGGATGTAGGGAAGGAGGAGAGAGGGAGGAGCACCACAGGGGGGGAGGGTGATGTAGGGAAGGAGGATGGGGAGGGAGGGAGGAGGGAGGAGCACCACAGGGAGGAGAACCAGCAGCTGGAGATGCTCAGACAGGTGGGTGGGGGGGGGAGGAGGAGAGAGAGGGGGGGAGGGTGATGTAGGGAAGGAGGAGGGGAGGGAGGGAGGAGCACCACAGGGAGGAGAACCAGCAGCTGGAGATGCTCAGACAGGTGGGTGGGGGGCGGGGGAGAGGAGAGAGAGAGGGGGGGAGGGTGATGTAGGGAAGGAGGAGGGGAGGGAGGGAGGAGCACCACAGGGAGGAGAACCAGCAGCTGGAGATGCTCAGATAGGTGGGTGGGGGGCGGGTGAGAAGAGAGAGATGGCTCGCGTCCCCGCTCAACAAAACTTCTGACGTTAGCTGAAAATCCGGGTGGAAGGATTTCTCGGCTGAATTTTTTTTTTTTTTTTTTTAACAGCAGTTTTCATGCCTGTAGGGAGGGAAGGAAAGAGAGAAGGGAAGAGAGACGGGGAAGATAGAGAAAGGGAGGGGAAAAGAGAAGAGAGATGGGGAGAAAATAGAAAGAGAGAGCTGCAGAGGGGGGGGGGGGGGGGGGGGGCAGCCTTTAAAGACGTTCAGACAGGTTGGTGCATATAATGGAGGTGTCATGTTATGAATTGTGCTGTACGTTTTGTTTACAGGTTGTTGAACATTGGTAAGATACATTGATGAGTGTTTTGTAATAAGTGGTCGAACTTTACGTGGTGACAGTCCTGAGATGAGAATAGCTGTTGACAGGACTATAATGGAAATAAATAAATAAACGACAGTGAATGAGGTATACATCCCTGAAGGCAGAGAATATCTAGCTTATTATATTGCATTCGATTGTAGTGTACTAGTGCTCTATTGTCCAAATATTACCATTTATGGAAGATGCGTTACTTCAGACGATTGAGTCTCAGCTAAAGGTAAGCATTACCACATGGTTTGCCGGAGGTGCTGAGGATAGATGGATTGATCTCTCAGGCTCATGGTGGAGGTTTGCACCTAGCACAATGTTTGCTTGTTAAAGTTGTTTGTAATGTTGTGTGGTTTCAGGCAAATGGAGTCTCAGCTGCTGAAGATGTTACATGTATGAATTGTCAAAACAATTTGCGGATCATGATGTATGATTTGAGACAGTCGAGTTTTGGCTGCTGTAGGTGTTTCTTGTTCTCAGGCAAATTTGTGAATGGTGACGCATGATTTCAGATAGTCGAATCTTGGCTGTTGTTTTGTTAGTTCTCAAGCAAATTTTCAAAATGATGAGGATGTATGGGTCCAGACAGTTGAGTCTTGGCTGCCATAGGTGTTTCT
>JAGGCT020001912.1:0-7500 GCA_017654935.2 Phymorhynchus buccinoides
ACTTAAGTAATAATAATTTACTTTTTTGCTTGGCAGTGGCTGTTTACCCTCTAGTGGGAAATAAAACTCAGGCTATTTTCCCTCACACTCTCTCTGTCTCTCTCTTTGAAACTTGTGTATTTTTCTCTCTCTCTCTCTCTCTCTCTCTCTCTCTCTCTCTCTCTCTCTCTCTCTCTCTCTCTCTCTCTCTCTCTCTCTGCGCCTCTCTGTGTCGAGCTCTTCGTTTCAGTTTCTCTCTGTAACTCTTTCTCTCAGTCTCTCTATCTTTCTGTCTCTCTCTTTGTCTTTATCTCCATGTGTCTCTGTCTCTGTCTCTCCGTCTTTCTCTCTGTGTCTCTCTCTCCCTCTCTTTGTGTCTCTTTTTGTTGTTTTTTCTTTCTTTTTTTCCCTTCCTCTTTCATCTTTCCTCTCCACAGTTCCTTCATTCACGCACACATTCATCCATCAACATTTTTGTTAATACAATTAATACAAAGGAACCAATGTTAACATAGCCAAGTATTAGCCAATATTGGAGTAGATCATTTCAATTACACCTTTCACGAGAGAGAGAGGGGTCTCTCTCTCTATGTCCCTGTCTGTGTCTCTGTCTCTCACTGTCTTTCTCTGTCTCCATTTCAGACTCTCTCTCTCTCTCTCTCTCTCACTCTCTTTGTCTCTCTGACTATCTTTGTTTTTCTCTCCTACAGTGGTACAACTGTGCAGACAGAGAGAAACAGAGAGACAGAGACAGAGAGACATACACACACACACACACGCACACGCACACGCACACACACACACACACACACACACGCACACACACAGAAAGACAGAGACGGAGAGACAGACAGGGAGAAAGAGAAACAGTGACAGGGTGAGACACACACACGGAGAGACAGAGAAAGAGTCCAAAATGGAGACAGAGAGAGAAAGACAGCGAGAAACAGAGAGACAGGGAGAAAGATTAGAGACAGACAGACATAGACTGGCGGAGATACAAAGAGAGAGAGAGAGAGAGAGAGAGAGAGAGAGAGAGAGAGAGAGAGAGAGAGGCACACAGGGAGAGAATGGGAGAGATACAGAGAGAGAGACAGAGACAGTCACACAGTGAGAGAAAGACAAAGAAGGAAAACAAGAGACATGAGAGACAGAGAGGGTCACAGGTGGAAAACCAGAGAGAGAGAGAAGGGAGAGAGACACACACAGTGAGAGAGAAAGACAGAGATTAAACAGGACAGAGAGAGAGAAAGAGAGAGACACAGATATAGAGGCATTCAGAGAAAGGGATACAGAGTGAGAGACTGACAGAGATATACTGAGAGAGAGAAAGACAAACAGAAAAAAGACCGAAAGAGACAGAGAGACTATGAGGGAAAAATAGCCTGAATTTTAGAAGGTAAATAGCCACTGCCTTTTTCGATTACGGATTTCATTTAAGTTAGGCCTTAGGCCTATTCTGTCTTTTTTTGTAGTGGGGGTGGGGGGTGGGGGCAGAGAGAGAGTGCATTGAAGGTGTGTGCGTGTGTATGTGTGTGTGTGTGTGTGTGTGTGTGTGTGGCACGCACAACAACAACAACAACAACAGTCTGTATTTCCAACAGTCAGTACTTATATACGGCACTAAATCTTGATAGAAATGAAATCGAAGCGCACACGCGCGCTAAAAATTTATAATGCATTCAAACAAAGATGTTATGCAAAGACAAACAAGAAGATAACACACACACACACACACACACACACACACACACACACAGTAGTTTATTTGGCATAACTTTGTTGGGTCCGATTGGGTACGGTTGGGTACGATTGGGTATTCTTACCGGCCTGATTGGTTTAAGGATCGATCAGTTGATTGACAGACTGATTTCTCAGTTGTTAATTATTATCATTATTAGTAAACAACTATTGATTGATTTCAGGTCGCCATCAGAAGAGGAGCACATTTTCTTGTCTCACAGTGAAGAAGACTACGGACTTGCCCTCAAATTGATGCAAGGTATCGAGTTGTGCGGCTTTCAGTGCTACTCTCCGGAGCGAGACTTCACTGTGGGCCAATATATCAAGCCCATCGCCACAGCCGTAGTGTCCTCTCGCCGGATCGTGCTGCTGCTGACCCGCAAATATCTCGACACTCAGTGGTAAGGCTTATGAAGAAGAAGTAAGTTAACTAATAGTAAAAGGAGGAAGAGGAGTATGGCATTACATGTGTAAAGAAAGTCATTAATTTTTTCATTTATGATTATTTGTAGTATATAAAGCATTTTTTATTGCTACACATCTCACAGTTTTTCAAGAAGATCTAAAATGAATTATATACTTAAATAATGCATTATTTAGCTAAATAATGTATTGTTTAGGATATCGAAAAATAAATGACTTTCTTTATACGAGGAATGCCATAGAGGAGGAGGAGTAAGAACTTAATAGCAATAGGAATTGTTCGGAAATAATTAAGGGGAGTAATTTCATGGTGTGTGGGAGTGATCTTTCCTAATTCAATCGGTCAAACAGGGGAAGTTCCTCTACCATCAGGTAGATCCCCAGCTCTCGCCTAGTGTGATTAAGTAGACACAGGCCTACACCGTGCGTCATTCTAAATTGTTGTCATTGATATTTTTTGATCAGTTTGTGGCTATGCTGACCGCCCCTCATTTTTCTATAAAAAAAATTTGCAAGTCGCTGACTCGCATCCTGCGGTTTCACTTTCAAGCCTCAACGCCATGGTTGCTATGGCTTTGACCGAGTAAGTCGAGGTAATCAACTCTAATTTTCACGAAGCGTTCTCCACTAGTTTTTTCTCTCCGAAAATCGTCGATTGGTAGAAGTAGTAGTAATAGTACACTGTAGTAGGCCTATTGGATGCTCAGTGGTAAGGCTTAGAAGAAGAGGAAAACGAAGAAGTAATGTAAGATCGAGGTAAGAATGAGTAATAGTAGTAGTAGTAAGCCTAGTAGTTGTAGTAGTAGTAGTAGAGGTGGTGTTGATAGTAGCAAAGACACTTAGAGCTTTTTCCTCGTTTGCCTTGTACAGTGGAACCTCCCTTATAAGACCTTACATACGGGTACTTTATAAGCTATATGCTTGTTGTTACACAGTTACCTCGTTATTGTTTATAATTTGAAATTGTTGAATAAAAAAACCCCGTTTAAACCATAAGACCTTACAATTCATCCAAAATGAGGGAGTTGAGTTGAGTTGAGGGGAGGGAGTTGTATAAGGGAGGTAATTTTAATACTTACAAAGAAGGGCAATGTTTCACAGAAGTAGGTCTTATGTGGGAGGGAGTCTTCTTAGAGGGGGGAGGTGGCTTTTTATAAGGGAGGTTCCACTGTAGTATATTCGGCTTCAACTTTTTTTTTCCAATGTATCCCCCACTGCAGAGGGCCTTCTTGGAATAAAGTGAAACCTTTAAACATTGACAATCTCCAAAGAATGAAACTGTGAGGCCAAGAGAGGAGATAACGAAATTGAACAAAGGGGGAGAACTCTCTTTCTAATTAACACCCCCCCCCCCTCCACCAAAGTTGATTACGATACCAATCATCTAGCAATGCGTGGTTCAGAGCCAAAGGGACACAAGCAAAGCATCATTCTTTTACAAAACATGTGCCAAGTTCGCCTTTATGACCCTCCACCCACACTGTACACATCAACAATGGCGGAGAGGACGACATACAAACAAATCAACATCTATCCAAGAGTGGCATGGCCTTCTAACCTTGAAAATGTTACACATAAACAACACACAACACAGAACAAACTGGTAAAGCCTCGAAAGGAATTTTGGTTAATAATCAAAGAATGAAATAGTGAAGAAATTGGACATAACTGAATTGAACAAAGGGGGAGAACTCTCTTTCTAATTAACTCCGCCTCCACCAGAGTTGATTACGATGCCAATCGATCATCTAGCCATGCATCTTGACAATCTTCATCTTGATTCTCTGGCAGGTGTTCCTTTGAACTTCAGATGAGTGTGTGGTTCATGTACGAATGTGGGAGAGCGCTCATTGTGCCCGTCCTTGTGGACGTGGAGGAAACGGAAGTGCCGCCATGTTTGGCCACGCTAAGTCTCGTGGACATGCAGCGAGACCCGAACTACCAGCAAAAGCTGTTGTCTATTTTGAAAGGTTGGTTGGTTGTTGCTTTGTCCTTCAAAATGTATCTGTCGGGTTGATGCTCAATTCTATTAACTGGACTGGAGAGGTGTTGTAACCACCCTTCTCTGTTTCTCTGTCCGCACAGTGGTTTGTGAACTAGGTCTACCGCACAGAATCACTTCAAATATGATTTGTCCCGAGAAGGAACCATTGCCGTGAAGGGCTTCTTGCTGTACTCATAAGCATTGATCAAGAGAACCTTCAGATGGAAATTGGCTATGTTTCTATTATGTATTACTATTAATACAAATATGTTTGTTACTATGCGTAATTATGCTGACAGGTTTCATAAATTGTCTTTCTATTTTATTACACAGATTATTCACGTCTCTCATTCTTTATCTTGTCTTTTAAATTATTTTATCTCCCTTCTCTCTCTCTCTCTCTCTCTCTCTCTCTCTCTCTCTCTCTCTCTCTCTCTCTCTCTCTCTTTGTTAATTTGCTTACAGCATCACTGTATTTTTGCATTGTTCAGTTTCATTTTAATCACCGTTCTCCCTTAGTATATAAAAGTTGAAACAATTTATAAATGTGTGTATGTATTTGTCTGTTTGGGTTAAAATGTATTTCCTCCTGCCATATTGTTAATTATTCTTTATGAAAGGGTGCGTTATAAGCATTTGCTTGTTGTCACCCTCATTACCTCATCATTGTTTGATTTTGTATGATATTTGAATAAAGTTGTCTAAACCAAGAGAACCTTGGTAGTGAAGATGATTATGATGATGTTAATGATCGTCGTTGTTGTTGATAACCATCTTCGTCATCGTCGTACAGTTGGTATTGTTATCAGCATGACTGGGGGTTAGGTTTAGTCATCGTTGTCTCCACTTGATTCAAATCATTGTAAATGACGTAATACAATTTGTTTATCTTCATACTTATTAACTAATCAACTCAAAACTTTTCTTTTCGTTAGGCCCAGAAGTTCCAGTGAGGAAGCTGATGCCCTTAGGAAACATTTCACACGGGCTGGTCTGGTCTTATTACCTGCGGTACCTTAAAATCATCCTACCAAGTAAGTGGGCGTGTTATGCAGGAATCTTTGTGAACATTGATTTGTTCAATTAAATCTGATGCTTTTTCGTTGTGTTCTTTACAGGTTAACTTGTTTCCCCACGATTAGATAACGAATGAATGAGAATGCATGCTTTTAAAAATAAAGAAACCTACACGTAATCATAAACATATTCTTTTTGATAGTCCCGTATAATTGAAAACGTGAATTAATCAGAATACAGTGACCTTAGGTCTATTTTATTATATTATTAAAAAGAGAGAATCCTATTTGTCAAGGGAAAAAAACAAAACACTTTATATCTTTGGTACCAGGTTTAAGCGAGAGGATCAGTCGATGGACTGAAACAGAACAGTGCGTCGACGAGAGCATCCCAAGGAAACTGTACATCCTGGTCCGGGGGGGGGGGGGGGGGGGGGGGGGGGGGGGTGGGGGGGGGGGGGGGGAGGGGGGGGGGGGGGGGGGGGGGGGGGGGTGGGGGGGGGGGGGGGGGGGGGTGGGTGGGGGGGGGGGGGGGGGGGGGGGGGGGGGGGGGGGGGGGGGGGGTGGGGGGGGGGGGGGGGGGCCGCCAGCTGCTTCTGCCCGGACAAACTGGAAAGCGTGGATGGCGGAATAGACTTCGCCGGTCGTCTCGATACAATTCGGCGAAATTCAGCTGGCAGTGTGAACCGGAGTTATGACCTCTCTGTCTGGAACCTTCAGAAGGACGACGGACAGGTAATTTTTTTGTTTTTTTAATACATGTACAGTGGAACCTCCCTTATAAGACCTCCCATTATAAGACTCCCTCCCATATAAGACCTACTTCTCCGAGACATTGCCCTTCTTTGTAAGTATTAAAATTACCTCCCTTATAAGACCCCTCCTTTATAAGACCTCAGTTTGGATGATTTTTGAAGGTCTTATAAGGGAGGTTCCACTGTAGTTAAAAGCGAAGTTTAAAGCTCCCAAAGTTGTGTATGGCCGCATGGTGTATGGTGTGTTGATTATTCATTGTGTCCAGACCTCGATATTTGAAGGAGTCCGTCACTTTCCTTTCACCGCATTAACCTTCCCAACTAGCCCAAGTCAGGTAGCGATTCTCGCCCCTGCCGAGGACTTTAGGGCAGTTGACGTTCTTCTTCTTCTTCTTCTTCTCTTGAGGGCCCACGACCAATGAGCTGACCATTCTGGCTCCTTTTGAGAGAAAAAAAAGACTGAAAAAGAGGGGTTCCGGTGGTGTTCAAATTTCAGTTTGCAGTGGTGGTGTAACAACAACAAAATAGGGATTGGAGTGGGTAAGGGAGAAAGCAAGGACGGAGGCGGAGGGGGGGGGGGGGCGAGACTGATGAGCTACTGATCAGCCTGCAGTCCTGACGTGCCACGCACATCAGCAGTGAAGGCTGCGATTGAGTCCTGCCGCAGTTCGTTCCACTCCCTGGTGGTCCTTGGGAGGAACGAGTTGGACCTGTACTTAGTGCGGCACTGAATTCGCTGAAACTGCAGGTGGTGTCCACGCCTTTGCCGAGATGGAAGCAGCACCAGCTTGGCTTGCAGATTTAGGCAGTGTACAGCGTCTGTGCTGATCTTGTGCAGCGTGGAGAGCCTGGTCCTCTGCCGTCTGCTCTCCAGTGATTCCCAGCCCAGGTTTGCAAGCACGTTGAGAAGGTCTCCAAATATGACCACGTAATAAGCTGAATACCCAGGCTTGAAACACGAAAAACAACATATTTTAACTTGATGCTACAAAGTGCACCCCGTGATGCTCATCAGTAAATCTGAGGCATTTTACATTACATGTTTTGTTACAATATACACATTGACATTTTAGGATGCGGTTTTATTATTCACTAGTCCTATCTGAACACTGTTAACATTCCTTTGAAGCGTGTCAAACTGGTGTGCAAGTGCATACTGTATCAAACGGCACACTCCCCACCCCTGTGGGGATACCGGGGGGTCCCTTTGCTTGCTGTAGACTACTATCTTTCTTCCTAACCAGTCCATTCTCCTGCCTTTTTTTCACGAAACACTTTCCAAAAGACGTCCTCCAACCGAAGCCATTATTTTGTTTTACTTAGGCGCATGACGACAGCATGACGCATCTGCGCTCATAATTGACAGGAAACTGTGAGCGATCGAAGAAGAATCTGAAGAAGAAACGGCATTTCAGCATCGCATTATTATTAATGCCGACCATGATATTTTTTGCATTGCAGGAGAGATCAGGTCTCCGGGTACACTAAGACATAGTCACAAAGTTAATGAATTGTAGTTTAAAGACCCCCCACGTCATGTGTCACATTCCCTCTTATGCTAAGCCGATTTCTTAAAATTTCTTACCAGCTATAAGAGGGA
>JAGGCT020001912.1:15000-25000 GCA_017654935.2 Phymorhynchus buccinoides
ACGCACACACGCACGCACACGCACACGCACACGCACACGCACACACACACACACACGCACGCACACTTGACACACACACACAGTTCCGCCTTCAGTATAAGCTGGCTGTTCTATCCTTCCGTCACTTTGAACAGACCCTTCCGCCTTACCTCTCCAGAGCTCTTCACACCTACACTCCTTCCCGCTCACTCAGGTCCTCAAACACAAAACTTCTGAAAGTTCCAAAAACAAATCTAAAATCATTTGGTGACCTCAGTTTCAGTGCCCCTGCTGTTTGGAATTCCCTCCCAGTCGATTCCCTCCCAGTCAAGACACGCTACTTTCAAAGCTCATTCGGTTTGTAAATGTTTCCTTCTTGATCTTGTACCTGGGTGAATGAATGGGTGATAATGTTTTGTGTGACAATGTTTTGTGTGACTGCGGGTGTATCAGTGAATGGAAGCGCCTTGAGTGTAAAATAATTATAGAAAGGAGCTATAGAAATACTATCAATTATTATTATTATTACACACACACACACACACACACTTTGATAAAAGGGACGTTTTGAAAGCTCTCGTCACTGTCGACAAATTTATCTTTTTATTTTCCCTTCTTTTTTTCCCCTTTTCTTTTTGGATATAAGGGTACGCTTACAGTTATCCTGTTGTTGCTTTTTCTTTTCTTGGCAAGGATATACTTATATTTTCCATTGCAATGGTGTTACTGTTTGGCTTCATTTCTTATATTTTACTTGATATCTTGTTAAATAAACAGAAATAGCAGGCGAGGTAAAGCAGTGTTCGTCTTCAAAGTTTTGTTGGCTATGTTTTATTTTGTCCTCTACCGACTTTCGTTTTGAAGTGTTTAATTTTTGTTTTCATCAAACTGTTCTGGCAAACATTTCAAATTGCTGCGTCAGTTTGTTTAATACCCAGTGTTTGTGAATTGTTGATGAGCAACTGTTATAAAAAGAATGTGCCAATAAATGATAATAAATCATTTTCTTGTTTTAGAATACACTACCAATATAAATTATTTTGCTTGTTTCTGCTACACGCTGCCCAATCTCTCTCTCTATCTCTCTCTATCTCTCCCCTCCCTCTCTCTCTCTCTATCTTTGTGTGTGCGTGTGCGTGTGTGTGCCTGAAAGAAGGATGGGGGGCATATAATTGTTGTGTTTAAGATTGTATTTTCTTCACTCATTCGTTTTCTTTTGGTTGTTCTGTGTATTTATGCTTGGGTTTTTTTCTTCTTTGTTTTCTGTTTTTCTGCATGAAGACTGGATGAGAAAAAGCAATGTTGCTTAATCTAATATCCTCAATAAAGAAAAGTTATTCTCTCTCTCTCTCTCTCTCTCTCTCTCTCTCTCTCTCTCTCTCTCTCTCTCTCTCTCTCTCTCTCTCTCTCTCTCTCTCTCTCTCTCTCTCTCTCTCTCTCTCTCTCTCTCTCCCTCTCTCTCTCTCTCTCTGAGTGTGCGTGTGCCTTTTCTTTTTTTAGAATACACTACCAATACTTTTTTTATACTTTGCTTGCTGCTGCTACCCCCCTGCTACTGCTTCCCTCCCCCTCCCTCCCTTCCTCTCTCTTTCTGTGTGTGTGTGTGTGTAAGTCAGTGAGGGGGGGGGGGGGGGGAAGAAAGAGAGAACGAGTGAGAAGAATGTAGGTTTCCAATAAATAAGACTCTCCTATACGCGCAGATGATGAAAATGATGTTTTACGTCCTCTTGGTCATAGACACATATGGGACATTTGTAAATACAAAGATGGTGGGAACAATACTGGCTGCAATGCCCGGAGGCAGTGCAACACCAGTAAAGTCCCGAGTTTTTAAAACAATATAGATAGGTGTAGCGGTAACCACGCCCTCGGTTAAACCTCATCGGCTATGGTACCGCCACATTGTCTGTTGCAAGTGCCTATACGCGCAGAATCCTTACTGACCATTATTTTATATATGGTTACTTTAAAATCGGATCTTTCCTGGTATTGCAGTACCTCCTGGACCAACCCTGTATCTGCATAGGGGAAGACGGGGTAAAAAGCGCATGGACGGGTAAGAAGCCCACCCCAATTATCTCATGAAATGAAGCAAATTTCAGTCTCATTTTGCCCATGAGACGAGCGTTAATGTCTAGCATTCGTCTCATGGGCAAATTTGACTGAAATTTTCTTTATTTCATGAGATAATTGGGGTGGACTTCTTACCCGCCCGTGTGCTTTTTACCCCGTCTTCCCCTACACCTTGCATAAAGCAAAAAACAAGCAACTACCACTAAATATCACTAAAACAGTGCAGACATAGCCACATACATTCCGTTTCAATGCTTTAACCCTTTCGCCGCCAGCCATTTTTCAGCCCCCCAAAAATACCATTAAGTTTATCCGGGTAGGGAACAAAACCAACTGCAAAATTGCGATTTTCTCTGTGAAATGTATAACATTAGGCCTGACCTTACCTCCCGAAATTATTAAAAAATAGGGTCTTCAGATAACAGGCCCTGGTTTGATGCTTTTTAGTGACATGGGTGTTAAACCATTGTGGTGCAAAAATGCGACATTGGCGGTGAAAGGGTTAAGCAAGCTGACCACACGGACAATTACACAAGATAGCAAAAGCCGTATATTATACTTACTTCCACTTCAGCGGACAAAACAAAACAAACAAAGAAAAGCAATGTTCGTTCTTACATTAAAGGTGGACCCTAACGGATGAGTTTTTGCAAGAAACACGTCGATATCACCGGAAAGACAGCCTTTTCAAGGATCGGAACACTCATTTTGCTCTGGTTTCCTAGAAATTACACCGTCAAAACGGCGATTCCTCCTTGGCGGAGATGCCTGAGAGAGTAGCCATTTTGGATGGGGTGGGTGGAGGTCACTCATTGTGGTTGAAGCGTTTTCTTGTTTTGTAGTGCAATATAAAATTAAAAAAAGAGATATTTCCTTTGTTGTGAGCGAAACTCCTTTAGGTAAACTATAAAATTTAAAATAATAAAAATAAAAAGGCTTGCATTGCGAACATTTCGTGCAAACGATTTGGCGGTCATTAGAAAAGAGACGGCACACGCCTTCTCTTTGGATGAAAGAATTTGACTTCCAGCACCTCCGCCAAGGAGGAATCGCCGATTTGATGGGTTTGATTTCTAGGAAACCAGAGCAAAGTGAGTGTTGCAATCTCGGTAAAGGGTGTTTTCCTGGTGATATCAACGTGTTTCTTACACAAACTTATCCGTCAGGGTGCCCCTTTAAGATTGCACCTCCACCCCTCTCCCTCTATCTCTTTCTCTCCCCTCACTCAAGTGTGTTCAAGACTCGATCTGTTCTTTCTACAGTTGAGGCGTTGATGGAATGCTATGTTTGTTCACGAGAATTCTGAACGGCAGGACGAGCAGCTGTGACGTCACAAGTTCACCTTATTTGTCAGATGGCCCTGAACAAACTGCCGGAACCGGAGCTCTCTGGCCTTGTTCCGTTTCTCCAGGATGATGTTGAGGGTGTAGAGGAAGGGGTTGATGGAGGAGTTGAGCGGCAGGACCAAAATGGCCATGGCCACGTTCACCTCCCCGGGAATCCGGACACCCACAGCTGCCAACAGACCGCATAGGCCCACTGGAAACCAGCACAGGAAGTCAGACAGAGCGATGGTCAGAAGACGTCGGGCGATGGCAGCTTCTTTGGATCCGACGCTCTCACCAGCTTTGTTCCCGTTTCCTCTTTGGGGTTTGGACATTTCGTTGGACTTCACTGACCAGTAGATGAGTGACTGACCCACGGCGATGAGGAGGAAGAGGACAAGGTTGCAGACGATCATGACGCCGAAGGAATAACCGTGACCAGGAAAATCGGTTCTGGTGATGGGCAAGGGAATGCAGATGCCAGTCTGGTGGTAGAACTCCCAATGGGATGTCACAGGAAGCAGAGGCACATAGGCCATGGTTAGTCCAAGCACCCACACAATGGCACAGGCCGTGTGAGCGGAGGCGGCTCCGAATCGGACCTGACTGAAGGGAAAGCGGAGGACCAGGAACCGATCCAAGGTGATGAGGCAAATTAGGAAAGCAGACACTTCTGATGACAAAAAGGACAGAAACCCAGCCACGCTGCACTGGGCACTCTTTTTCCAGTTTGTCTCACTCCAAACATACACGCCAGCATAGTTATGGTCAGCCACCCCGATAAAAACCAAGAACATCCCCATCAGAAAGTCAGAAACGCACAAATGCAGAACAAAGACAGCAAATCCTGTTTTTAATGTATCCGACCAAAAGCGTAAGCGGTAGACAATACTGCAGAAATTTCCCATGATCGCCAATACAACAAATATGACCAAAGCGAAACGGTAGGCGGACGATTTCAGCAGATCATGGCACGAAGAGATTTCATCAGATGGAGCAATGCATTCTCCTTGAAATATATCTGGTAAAACGGCAGAGCAACATAGTTTGAAATTATCTGTAAGAACAAGTTCAAGGTTTTCCATACTCTTCATAATATGTGGAGTAAAATGAAGTATAGGACACCCACGCAGTTCCATAACACGGATATTCTGGAACACATTCTCTCCCTGCCACGTTTCAATTTGAGTTGAATGCAGATCAAGAACTTCTAGATCAGGCATTATCCCTGACAAAATAGTCATATCCAGATAATCCGTTTGCACGTGAGACAAATTGAAAATTTTAAGAGATGGTAACATAAACTTCACTGGATCGTTTAAAATGCTGGATATAGGATTGCCCGCCAGATTGAACGTCCGAAGACTAAGCAACTTGGAAAAGTGGCTGAAGACGATTCGACTTAGCTCATTGTGACTTAAATCCAAACTACGAAGGTTGAATAACTCCCAGTCTGACAAATTCTGCCAGCCGCACTTAGTGACCCCCAGATGAACCAGCATGATATTGTCTTGCACTTCGGTCTGTTGCAAGCCAGTCTGCGGGGCTTCCAGGTAGCGTAGCTGTGGGAAAGAGCTGACAGGAAAATTGCGAGTGCAGGTTAAAGCCCAGCCATGGCAAGTACACGAGTCAGGACAGACCGTGTCGCACGTCAGCTCATCATCATGATGTGGGCACTGCGGGAAACCATCACACATGTGATTCTCGTGCACACAGGTGGTTCTGTCGGTGCCACGACATCGGTAGTAGCCAGGACACGCGTATCGGTTGCACGACATTTCATCCTCGTGCCCAGGGCAGTCGTTGAGGCCGTTACACCTGGTGTACACGGGTAGGCAGTAGCCATTGTCGTGACACTGGAAGTGTGTGCGGGGGCAAGGGGAATGGCGTGGTAGGGGCGACACAGTGAAGAACCCTGGTCTGTCGAAGTGGATCACTGCGGGAGGGCTGATGGCGTGGTGGCGGAGAGGCACAAAGACACAGTTTTTCTCATCGGCCAGTGACACGCAGTCGATGAAGCCATTGCAAAGTTGGTTGACATCTAAGCACTTGCACACACATTTCCCGGTACACGCATGTGCATAAATAAACACGCACGCACGCATGCGCGCACGCACGCACACACACACACACACACACACACACACACACACACACACACACACACACACACACACACACACAACTAAACTAAACTATTGCATATGATACATGGCTCCACTGAAGCAAATACTCCATAAATGGCCTAAACATGATGTGAAACGGAACGGGAAAAAATTCAGTCCTTCATTTCCAAGCAAATCGATGCACAGCTGGCTAGGTACACAGACAAATGTAAAAATACAGTAACAAGCGCTTAAGTCAAAATTGAAGGCACTGAAAATTCATTTTGAGATAGCCAATATTTTGAGTTAAAAAGACGTTTTAACATAGATATACTGGGACCCAGTTATCCAGTGCTTTTGAGTTATCCGTTTTTGAGTTATCATTTCTCCACTGTATAACGTTCTTGGTGGGTGTAGTAACATGGTGAGGGCGAAAGATTTAAATTACAGGAAGTAAGACAGAGCAAATAGGAAAAGAAGACTGCACCCATACCTGTCCATGGCCACAGTCTATCTCCCGTGGTGTACAGGGAAAGTGGAAACAGAAGTCCTCATCCTGCCCTTCCGCGCAATCATGTTGAAAATCACACACCAGGATATAAGGAACAAACTCCCAGGACACGCCGCAATAAAAATAAGGCTGAGGGGTCTGTTCTTGAGACAGTCTGCAACCAGTCGTGTACCATTCCCCGGAACTGTCCACTTTCAAGCACCGACTTTTCGGATCGCAAGCCAACATTTCGTGAACTGCATACTCTAAAGGACATGTTACACGGCGGAATCGAGAAGAGACCCCCCCTTTGAGTTCAGGAAGAATAACGGAAGTGGGTTTGGTTACACGCAGAGGATCCACAGTAGCGTACATTTCACACATGGAGAAACGCGCAGTTGCTGCAAGGCCAAAACCTTTGGCCTGATAATTGGACGAGGTAACAGACGCTAACCAAAGCTTTGCAACTGAAAAACGGTACTCCTGAAAAGGGTACTCCATATAAAAAGCCACGGAATTACTCACCCATGACCATGTGTTTGTGTACCTAAAACCATGATGCAGTAACAATAGCGAAAATGGGTGCACAAAAGACCATAGAACAGAAAATCTCGAAATAAATATTACCTGCACAACAAATATATGCCTACCTTTACATGTACGCCGCTATGGGTATGGGTTATTGACTCCACTTTCCTAAATCCGCAAAGAAGCCTATCTAGCGTGTTTACCAGCTGCTTTGGAACTTCAGTATCGTCCAAAGAACTGCTGGTTGCGTCCCCCATGTTCGATTGCCATTGGAGATACACTTCAAGCTTGGGATTATACACACACACACACACACACACACACACACACACACACACTGCAAAATGTATGTATATAACCACACGTCAAAAGCGAAAGAAGATGAACTCTGTGTTTCCTCCATTGTATGTCAAAGATAAAATAATTGAAGAAGTTTCCTCCCATAAAGTGTTAGGGGTTATCATTGATAAGGACTTATCGTGGAGTGATCACATTAATGACCTCGGTAAGCGTATCTCTAAAAGAATTTACCAGTTATCAAAAATAAAGAATTTCTTAGACCTCCATTCAAGAAAACTCTTTTTTCATGCACACATCTTACCTCTTATAAATTACGCATCCACGTTATGGGATAGTGCTAGTGAAAATAATCTAAAATACATAACTCGCTTACACAAAAGAGCTTTAAAGCTTGTCCTACTTAAGTCTACTAGTTTGACAATAATTGACTATAAACAACTAAACATCCTTCCGTTTAAAGAAAGACTTTTCTTAAACAAATGCCTATGTATGTACAACATCGAAAACGGAACAGCTCCAAATAAAATAATAAGTTCCTTTACATTAAATGAAAATCGACATACTCATAAGCTTTCATTTCCTAAGCCCCATAACGATCCGTTCAAATCCAGCTTGACATACTCTGGGGGAAACACATGGAACAACTTGCCATCATTCTTGAAATCATGTCCATCTAAACCAGCTTTTAAAAAAGCTTTAAAGAAGCACCTGGGACGGTATTCATGTCGAGATAGCATGAGACTTAGCATGATGCTAACTTAGAAGCTCTTCCAATGTCCTATAGGATTTAATAGGACTTTTGGAAGAGCTTCTAAGTTAGCATCATGCTAAGTCTCATGCTATCTCGACATGAATACCGTCCCTGGTTGATAAATTGTAATCTGGCATTATTAAGATGTATATATATATGCATTGCATGTTCTTATGTCTGGAAATATTCTTTCTTCCTTCTATCTTCCCTTTCCTTCTGTTTTTTGTTTTGTTTTCAATTGTGTGTGCAGGTGTGTGTGTGTGTGTGTGTGTGTGTGTGTGTGTGTGTGTGTGTGTGTGCGTGTGTGTGTGTGTGAGTGTGAGCGTGTGTGTGTGAGTGAGCGTATGTGTGTGTGTATATGCTCACACGCGCGCATGTGTGTATGTGATCCCTCTCTCTTCCTCCCTATTCCCTTCTCTCTCTTCTGTTTGGTTCTTTGTTGTTGTTGTTTTTCTTTCATTATACTGATCATAATGTTTTCTGTTTTGTGTTCCTGTAAATATGTTAAGTTCATTGATTTTTGATTGATGTGTATTTTTTTTATGAGGGCAGGATGAAAAAAAGCTTTGTTAGCTTATTCTTTAACCCTCAATAAAGATGATTTTGACTTGACTTGACACACACACACACACACACACACGTACACGCACGCACGCACACACGCACGCACACGCACGCACACACACACACACGCGCGCGCGCGCGCGCGCGCGCAAACGCACAAGCCTTCTTTCCAGCCTGAAAATACTCCTGTTCTATATACCTAAAAGCAGGCTTCCCATTAACAAAAAGAGCGTTTTGAAAAACGAAAGATTACATAGGATTCTGGTGCGACGTTTCTGTGAACTCCCGTGTGGTTTCCATTCCAAACCACAAGTTCAGGATCTTTTCTAGGCTGTGCTCTAGAACTTTCTCCACGTTCTGCCATTCCTCTGCAGTCTCCAGGCTGGCTAAAGCAGCGCCAATCTTGCGACAGGCTCCATCCGCCTCTGTCCTTGGCATCTGTCTAGCATGGTGCTGAAGCACGTAGCACTTTCCTCCAGCATCGATCTGCACAAAAATCCAATATTCCAATATTCTTTAATCAGCCAATGCATCAGAGTACAAAAGCAAATCGTTTTGGTTTTGCACAAGACACAATCTAACAACAACGAAAGCATGCACATGGATGGACAACCAATATATATATATATATAAAAATAGGTAATGTAGTCATGTAACCCCCCCCCCCCCCCCCCCCCCCCTCAGATTATCTCTTACTCTCAGACACACACCTACACATACGTCAGCACACACACATACACGTGTGCATACACATTTATACCAACACACGCCTCACCCACCTCACCTCTCACACACACACACACACACACACACACACACGACCGCGACCATGTAAGCACACTGATCGACGCGACACATGTGCATCCATCCATTCATCAATCAATCGATCAATTAATCTTTTGTTCCACCCACCCATCCCTGCCCATCCAGCGATTTGTGCATCAATGCATCCTTGCATCTTCCTTTCATGTTATGAGCCAAGGACAAAGCGTTGCCTGATGATTTTTTTTAATATGATCATACTAAAAACTGAATTGCAAGATCCGACCGAAGATAATTCTCAAACAGAATGTGGATCAACTGCTGGGCTCTCCCACACTTCTCCTTATCCCCCCTTTCTTCCTTCCCCAAGTAAAGCCACAGATCATTAGCACCTCGGCTCCCTAATGACTGCTGAATTTTTGTTACCTTGACAAACATTGTGTTTTATGAATACAGTTTTATTCAATAACCTTAAACTAAGATTGCAATGAGTAAGCCTATTTGACTCAAGGACACACACACACACACACACACGCGCGCGCGCGCGCGCGCACACACACACACACGCAAGCTCAGAGAGAGGGGGGGGGGGGCAGAGACAGAGACAGAGGCTGGAGGACAGTATAATTTCCAACCTTTCCGGGTCCACAGGTTTCTGAAGTGTACGGACACTGACTCTCATCTTCATCGTGAGCACACTGAGAGCGAAGATCGCATGGAAAGTGCTGCACCAGGTCAGGCCACACCGTGGAACAATTCCACCGGGCTCCTGCTTTCATGGGAGAAGACTGTGTCTCTATCACCATTTCAGGTTTCCTGTCCTCGGGGTGGAAGGAATACCTTAGCCGGAACCCATGGAATCGCACGTTCAAATCTCTGATAAAATATATGACAGAAAGCCTATGGTTGTCTACCCCACCTTGGCTGATTTTTTCTGAATGGTCAGGGAAGACGAAAGCATCGTAGGACCCTGTTACTCTGTAGAGCTTCGTGATGGTGTATTTCTGCGAACATTGGCCGACGCCAAAGGAGATGCGGTCCTGTTCGTGATGCAAGCACTTGCCCAGAAGGCTGATGAAGATGACATGGTTAGAGGGCAGGTTCAGCGTCACGCAACTCCTCA
>JAGGCT020001913.1:2500-45000 GCA_017654935.2 Phymorhynchus buccinoides
AGACGACGACGACGATGATAATTGTGACGAACGTCAAGGGAAGATACAACAGTCATTTCGACAGCTGAGCGTTAAGTCCCTTGGTGTCGAGACGACAACAACAGGGGAGAGCACGCGGTACTACTTACCAGCAGATGATATTAGCAGAGCGCCATCTGTGAATGAAAGGGGGGATCGGGAATGCCCCAGGAAAGGAAAAGGATGGGACACGTTGTGTTCTTGGTTTCTAGGAAGAAGGAGAAGAGGAAGAGACAAAGACACTGCTGATGATGATTCTGCTACTGTGTGTTTTGAGAAAGAGAAGACAGGTAAGTTTATGTTTATCATTTCGATATTGTTTACATTTACGTTTTCCAATTACATATGTACTATAATAAACAAAGGACAAAATATGTTTGGCTTTTATCTGATCATTTCCTTTCTGGAAATTGTGAAATTAACCCTTGTTCGCCGCCAAAGTTGCATTTTAGCGCCACAGTGATTTAACACCTATGTCACTAAAAGGCATCAAATTGGGGTCTATTATCCAAAGACCCTGTTGTCTTAGTTTTGGGAAGTAAGGATAGACCTTATTTTATATATGTCGCAGAAGAATCCCCAGTACTGCAGATGGATTTTGTTATCTATCCAGGTAAATGTAATGGACATTTGTGGCTGAAATATGGCTGGCGGTGAAAGGGTTAAAAACAAAATAGACAAGGAACAGTCTAAATGAATGGACTTCAATTATGCTAAAGTTGGTGAAGAGACTTCAGACACAGACTTCAAACTCCAGAAACTTTATTTTACAATCTCTCTCTCTCTCTCTCTCTCTCTCTCTCTCTCTCTCTCTCTCTCTCTCTCTCTCTCTCTCTCTCTCTCTCTCTCTCTCTCTCTCTCTCTCTCTCTCTCTCTCTTCTCTGTGTGCTTGCGTGCGTGTGTGTGTGCATGTGTTTGCGTGATTGCGCGCGCGTATAATAATAATAATAAAAATACTAATAATAATATAAAAAATAATAATTTTAAAAAATACTAATAATAATCAAAATTAAAAAAAAAAAAAATAATTAAAATAAAATAAAATAATAATAATAATAATAATTCACAACAAATTAAACAACGGGTTGAACCCGAAACGTCGTGATTTGTTTTGCTCTGTGTTTTGTTTTATTAAACCTTTTATTTTGGGTTTCAATTTCGACTGTTTTAATTTGTTGTGAATTTTATTGAACCCAGCAGTCATCTTCGTTTCTTCAAATAATAATAATAATAATAATAGTAATAATAATAAATAAATAAATCTTCTATAGCGCTGTTCTGACACAGCAGTCCATCGCGCTTTACATGGAAAAAATTTAAAAATTTTAAAAAGGAAGTAAGTTTACCCCACGCCCATAAAAGATATGTGTGTGTGTGTGTGTGTGTGTGTGTGTGTGTGTGTGTGTGTGTGTGTGTGTGTGTGTGTGTGTGTGTGTGTGTGTGTCTGTCTGTCTGTCTGTCTGTCTGTCTGTCTGTCTGTCTATCTGTTCTATGCAACAGAGACTACGCTACAGGTCCAGAGAAGAAAGAGGTCAGCAGGAATGGGTGTAGTCCGGGCCTTCTTTCGGTCAAAGCGGGACACCGTCAGTGATGACGTGTACACGGTTGCCGGACAAGCGCTTCCCCTCGGTAAGCTTCTATGGAATCTTTCAGTACAAACAGTTCACCGGTCTTCTGGAAATTCTATGCTAACAAATCTATTTCTTTGATCTTTTCACTCTTACTGTGCTTTTGTTTTTTCGTATTGTCATGTACAATTTTTCTGCGTTATTGCAGACCTGTTTACCCCCCACACAAGTCTCGAGTAGTCTGGATAGGTGAAATGAGTAGTTTTGGTGTGAAATGAGTAGTCCTCTTCACTAAACCATCAAACAATGTTCACTGAAAATGAGTAATTAGAGCCTTCTTTTCAATTTTGAAGAGTAGTAGAGGTCCAAATTGAGTAGAATACTACTCGAAAAGAGTAGAGTAAACAGGTCTGTTATTGACATATTATGATCCAGCACCACGAAAGGGACTTTAAGCAAAGACACTGAAAAGAAAAGACTAACATCCGGTCCCTTTTCCCTATATGAGTAGTGAGGACAGAAACACTGGTTATGTCCCTTTTAAACGTGACACATTTAGGTTAAAAACACGTCGATAGGCCAGTTGAATTATCCGTTCAAATTCCAGTCTGAGTCTTTGGATAGCCGCCACTGTGAATGGTGTAACGACCCCACTAACGATAACTCTATCAGCCCGGATCGCCGTAACTCTTAAGTAGTCCATCTTACCCTTTTAGAGTCTTTGCTTTAAGTCGCTGGGCTAGTTTCTCACAAAAGGCTTGCAAAATATATTTTAAAAATCTCATTTTTTAAAATCAATTTTGAGTTATGGGTATTTTCAGGCTCTCTATCAACTTATGTTTCATATCCAAAAAGGATAATCTTTAACATAGTCTCTAAATATTCCCAAAAAGTGCATTATTTGAATGAGTAGGTCGATGCATTGCGTTAGGATAGGCTAGAATTCAGACTGTGATTTCTCAAAATGGCTGACAGTCTCCTTACCGACTTTAAAGACCCACCACGTCACGTTTTAAAATCATGGTTTTCACGTATTTTCCCTCTTATAGCTGGTAAGAAATCTTACAAAATTTTCCAAGCATAAGAGGGAATGTGACACGTGACGTGGGGGGTCTTTAAATGCTCATAACTCTGGAACGGAAAAAGACACAAGAATGGTTTTTGTATCATTAGAAAAAAGATTTGTGCCATTTTCGTAGTATGGTCATTTTGACACGTGGTGCTGCGTCACATATTTTCTTATTTGTGTGTTTTATTGTTTCTTGTTTTTCTATCGTTTTGTCATTCAGACTAAGTAGTGAAACAATGACTTGCTGTGACAGTCCCATGACAGTTTGTGACAGTCCCATGACAGCTTGTGACAGTCCCATGACAGTTTGTGACAGTCCCATGACAGTTTGTGACAGTCCCATGACAGCTTGTGACAGTCCTATGACAGTTTGTGACAGTCCCATGACAGTTTGTGACAGTCCCATGACAGTTTGTGACAGTCCCATGACAGTTTGTGACAGTCCCATGACAGTTTGTGACAGTCCCATGACAGTCTCGTGACGAGCGGGAAAACCAGTAAAAACTCTTCGCCTTTTGTACTAGATGGTAACTAGCAAAAGTAATTATAAGTGACACTGATTATTGAAAAAAACATAAATAGCTCAAAACGTTGCTAAAATACAGCTTACTGTTCGATCTTTATAAAAAGCATATTACAAGTTAATAATGGTTATTTCTCTCTCTCTCTCTCTCTCTCTCTCTCTCTCTCTCTCTCTCTCTCTCTCTCTCTCTCTCTCTCTCTCTCTCTCTCTCTCTCTCTCTCTCTCTCTCTCTCTCTCTCTCTCTCTCTCTCTCTCTCTCTCTCTCTCTCTCTCTCTCAGTGTGTTTTAAATGTGCCACAGTTCTAAGTTGATGTAATGAATTTTAATGATAATTATTTGGTTGGTATAATTTCGTTTCACACGTCTGATTAATGTTCTTTCAGGTATGTTGTATTTCTGTCACGTTGCTGCACCTAACCCGAATTTCTCTTTTGGAGATATTAAAGTATACTTGAACTTGAAGCAAGACTGATAAAGCTGAAAGAGCCGACAAATTAAGGGAGTGGGGGGGCTATGCAACATCAAAGCCACAACATTGGTTCTTATATTTTCTCCTTTTAGCAGACCCCTATTAGAAGTGTAGTGGGCAATGGACCAACATTTCCCTAGTTCTGCTGCAGAGGAGGTCCATCAGTTAACAAATTTCAGCCCATCCCTCTTCAGTAGCAGTCTGCTCTTTAGAAGATATCATGATCGGGCAACGGAGCAGTCGAAAAACGCGGCTTTTCGAAAAGCGCGATCCAAAAACCGCGAACTACAAACCAAACGAAAAGCGCGAACGAGCTTGTAGTAATGACAGAAAGCGCGAACTTAGTTGTTTGTCGAAGTGCGAAGTTTTCAAGCAGCATTCGGATTCGGCGGCGGCTCATGCGCGAGTAAAATTCAACACAACCACTCAGATCACGGACATCTCCCACACCATACCTTTTCGCATTCGCGCTTTCTGTTGTTCTCATTCGCGCTTTCTGTCGTTCACATTCGCGCTTTCTGTCGTTCACATTCGCGCTTTTCATATGCTCGCGCAAATAAAAAAAAATTAAAACAGAGAGAGTCGCGCTTTTTGGATGCAGCCTCGGGCAAGACTGACTGGCACACAAACATGATTCTTGTATCATTGTTTGTTTTCAGCAGAACCCTACGAGAAGCGTTGTTCGGTGGAAAGAATAAAAATGTCATTGAAAACAGAGAAATATTCCATGTACTTCAAAACATTCTTCCAAGCGTTTCTCACAAGATTAATATTATGTGTTTATCTTCCTTTTTGTCCCTGGTGATATAGAAAACATGCTCTGCTGAAAATATATATTTTGCTACAGTGATAATCTTGAGTTGCCCCACTTAATTGAACTAATTTCATTCCATTTTCTTAATGAATTAGTAGTTTTTATAATCATTTTTCATGACCTTGATATTCGTGTTTGATTATATTGTTCACGTTTTCCCGAAAGTTGTTTTGATCATTATTTAGTTTATCGTACAAAGTAACTCTGACTTCCATCGATTGTAAAATGTGATGCAGCCTGTTGCTAGTACTGTCTATATGTGTGGAGTATTTTTTATAAGCCTCGGCTTGTTGTACTCCTGTCTATATAATATATATTATGTTGCTGCAAAAGTGTGTTCATAAAACATTTGTAACCAAGCGAAAAGGACGAAGACCCACCATGTCCCTTATTGTTCTGATTCAGAGGACGTCCATCATTAAACACATTTTAGCCCTGCCACCTATAATAGCAGTCTGCTCTTTGGAAGTACTGGTCGGGCAAGACTGACTGGCATATACACACAAACGTAAGAAAATGAACCGATGCTTTGATCATTGTTTGCTTTCAGCAGAACCCTACCCGAAGCGGGGACTACGGGCAACACTGACTGGCACATACGCACAAACGTAAGAAATTGAACCGATGCTTTGATGATCATTGTTTGCTTTCAGCAGAACCCTACCCGAAGCGGGGACTGCGAAGACCCGACATGTCCCCAGTCCTGCTTCAGAGGAAGTCCAGCAGCCATGACCTCACCAGCGCCCTGGCGCACATCACCCACGGTGTGTCTGCATTCTCGCAATCTCTCTTCCGACCCCCCTCCCCTCTCATGGACACCACCACAGCCCACGACGAATCTGACACGCGCGAGGATGCTGACGACGACGACTTGGCCTCAGACACGTCCTCAGTGACGTCAGATTGCTTCGACTCGTTTGAGACTTCTACGTCAGAGAGCAAAAAAGTATCGGAAAGAAAAGCCAGAAGCGAGAAAACAGGAGAGAGAAAAAAGACAGACAGGGGACAGAGAGTGGGATTCAGCCCTGGTTCTGGCGCATCTTCCGACTTTTCTGAAAGCTTTGAAGGAAAGACTCGCTTTTGTGAAGATCATGCAAGCAGGACCAGAAGGTCCAGGAAACTCACTGATGGCGCAACCGCTCTGAAATCACACGGACCGATCGGGGCGTTGTTCACCGCTAAGCTCATCAAGCGTATGAATCAGAAAGACTGGCTCAACAACGTGACTCACGTGAGTCACGTACACAGAGGAACGATTCTGGTCACCGATCTGTTAGGCGGCAGCCTTTTGCTCGTGGGAAGCGACGGTCGAGTCCTCAAGTGGTTCGAGATGCGCCAAGGGACAGAACCTTGGTGCGCATGCGTGACGTCACGCGGTCTCGTGGCCGTGACGTTGAGGCGCCCCGCTTGCGTGACGTTGTGGTCGGGGAACGGGACCCTGCTGTCGGAGTTCGGACGTGACGTTCTGCAGTCTCCCACGGGACTGGCCTGTGACCGCCACGGGCATTTCATTGTCGCTGACGAACGTTTGAACAGAGTGTTCGTCTTCAGCCCCGGCGGCCAATTCCTTCGATATTTAACGCAATCACACACCCCCAATAACAACAACAACAACGTAAAGTCTTCTCATTCAGCATTGAGGAAGAAGAGCGAAGCGTTGAGGAAGAAGAGCGAAAGTGATGAAACAGGCAGTGGGGACCGTGAAAAGAACCCGACACATCGACACGTCACTTTTAGCACCGCCAACACACCAAAACGACTCGGCAGAGTAATAATAGATGCCGAATCCTCCGAGACATTAGCCACAGATTCTAACACGGAGAAAGTAAACCTGAACAGAGACTCAAAACCCTTTGAAAACGTTCCAAATAACGAAGTTGATCAAGCATCAAATGTCGATGCTTTCGAAAAGAGCGAAATCACCGCGGCAGCGGCAGCGGCAGCGGCAGCGGCAGCGGCAGGAGCGGGTTCTCCTTGCGTGTTCAGCGAACCCCGATACGTGTGTGTCTCGGACTCCGGTCACATCATCGTGTCAGACTCCGGCACCAACTCCGTCAAAGTGTTCACCGAAGAAGGGGAGTTCTCGCATTCGATCGGGACTCTGGGCAGCGGAGACGGGCACCTTAAGGTGCCTTACGGGGTGTGCACCGATCTGGACAACAACGTCTACGTGGCGGACCACTACAACGATCGCGTCAGCGTCTTCTCATTGCGAGGAGACTTCCTGCAGCACGCCCTCACCGTGGTGTCCGGACTGTCCCGCCCCAAAAGCGTCGCCATCATGCACCACCCCGCACCTGCGCATGCCCGGAAGCTGTTTGTGGCTCACGGGGGGCTTCGCACAAGAGAAATTCTCGCGTATGATTTGGACGCCGCTTTCATTCTTTAATCCTTTCGTTTTCTCTTTTAAAAAAAAAGTTTCTTTGATCCCTTCTTTCTCTCTGGCTTTCTTTTTTTTTAATCCGTTCTTTCCTTTCTGTCTTTAATGTCTACCACGTATCTGCGCATGCCCGGAAGCTGTTTGTGTGGTTCACGGAGGGCTTTGCACGAGATAAATTATCGCGTATCGTTTGGACACCGCTGTCTATGCTTAGTCCGTTCTTTTTTCCCTTAAAAAAAAATGTTTCTTTGATCCCTTCTTTCTCTCTGGCTTTCTTTTTTTTTAATCCGTTTTTTTCCTTTCTGTCTTTAATGTCTACCACGTATCTGCGCATGCCCGGAAGCTGTTTGTGTGGTTCACGGAGGGCTTCGCACAAGAGAAATTATCGCGTATCGCTTGGACCCCGCTTTTTATTTTTAATACCGGGAGTTGGACGACCCCACCCCCTCCACGAGTCTTTCCCCATGGGAATACCGGGGGTGGGTGGGGGGTCTTTCGTAGAAATAGTTCACCCACCTTCTGGAAGTTCTGTGCTTGTAACTTCCTCTAATCTGCCACTCTCTTTGAGTCTGCCTTTTCCCTTTGGTTTCTATCATCTGCTATCTTTCTGACTCAATGGCCCATTATCCTGCCTTTTTTCCAACAAAATCTTCTAAATAATTTTTCTCCTTTGAGCTCCTCTGAAATCAAAATGTGTCGGCTGTACGCAGCAAGGAGACCAGTGAAAACTGAAAACCGGACACATACGTACTAATCCAGTATGGCCATATGGCCTGGGAACGCAGAAGAACAAGAAGAAGTATCTTTCTTTGATCAGTTCTTTCTCTCTATCTTTCTTTCTTTAATACGTTCTTGTTTTCTTTATTTGTTTATTTAATCCGTTTTCATTTCTTTCTTTCTTTCTTTCTTTCTTTCTTTCTTCCTTCTTTCCATTCTTCCTTTCTTTCTGTAACTGTCACACTCGCACGCATTTACACTCTTTCACTCAACTAGGTGTTAGACGAGACAGAGGTTCTTTCATGTCTCGTGCACTCGCGTTCGTACGCATGCACACGCATGTTATCCTTCTTGTTACAGTCCTGAGTCAAAGATCAACTTCACTTCTCAATATAATTTAAGATAGTCAAATAAAACAAACATAGTCTAGTGGCTAAACAATAGTTCTTTGTGTTTTCTACTTTCTATTTGTTACAAGTAATCTGTTCTAACATCTTCTTCAAACAATCAAGCTCGTGTCCTATTTCATTTTATTGCGACGTGGGGTTGGAGTTCTGGTCTGCAGAGTGGTGTGAGGTGGAACTCTCTCTCTCTCTCTCTCTCTCTCTCTCTCTCTCTCTCTCTCTCTCTCGCTCTCGCTCTCTCTCTCTCTCTCTCTCTCTCTCTCGCTCTCTCCCTCTATCTCTCTCTCGCTCTCTCCCTCTATCTCTCTCTCTCTCCCCCTCTCTCTCTTATCATTTTTTGTGTCGATTTTGCTTCTTTTGTCCATTTTGCTATGTCCATTGTTCGTTTGGTTTGTTGTGACTTTCTTTTCAAAAATGTATTGCTTGTATTTCCTGGTAAAATTCCGCCAATGTATTATACTGTGTAATTCGTTTTGAACTGAGCACGCCATAAGCTCTGCTTGTTGTTGCTTCAGTTATGTCATAGTTGTTGTTCATGTTGATTTGGAAAATAAAACATTTAAACCAAACAATCAAGCTGTAGTCCCGTTTCGTCAGTGCATTTCAAGCTACAGCGTAGCCAAACTATCTTATAGTTGCACATCAGGTCTAATAATTGGGTGGGCCCTATCGACCCCAAGTCCCTATCTATGAAAATGGTATATAAGCCCCCATAATAAGAATCGCTAAAGAGGGCATGATTGGTATCTAAGACCCCATAAGCCTTAGGCTAAAAAGAACCTTCTCTGTACAGTAGTGTGTGTGTGTAAATGTGTGTCTATGTGTGTGCGCGTGCGTGCGTACGTGCGTGTGTGCGTACGTGCGTGCGTGCGTGCGTGTATGTGTCTGTCTCTCCGTATGCCTCTATGTCTGTGTGTGTATGTGTGTATGAGAGATAGAGAGAGAGAGAGAGAGAAGAGGGAGGCGCATGAAATGTTGGGAACGGGAAGGGACCAAAAATATGTAAAAGCTTGAGGTGACTTGGAGAGGGTGGGGGTGAACAAATGAATGCGATAATAGAAATGGTGGGAAAGAGGGCAGTTCTTAATGTTTTGATAGTCGCTTCTATCGACCCTAACTATGTTCAAATGTTTTTGCGAAGCATGATTTGTCATTCATTTTTCCTTAGTTTTGTTTCCATTTTTTCATGCATTCAAATGTGTTTCTTTGATTGTATTGTGCTTGTACGAGACCACGCTGTAATTTCACCTAACGTGATAATAAAGTATTTTTGACTTTGACTTTGACTCTGAACAAAGCTAGGGGGGGGGGGGGGGGTCTTCTCCTATCAGAGCTAAAGAGGGGCCTCCTCCAATCAGAGCTAAGCGAGGCCTCTCTAATCAGAGCTAAGCAGGGTCTCTGATCAGAGCTAAAGCAGGAGCCAAAATGCGCCCTTTTGGGTTACCACACCCCTCTCAAAGTCAATCCAAAATGTCCATTAGCAATTCTACCCATGTCGTAGATAAGCATACATTCATAAGGTTCTAAGCACGCGTACTCTCTCTGTTGACTGTCCACTTGACTGCGGGCTCTCTACCCAGTGTGTCAATAGGGCATTTGCCACGTGAGGACGACCTTGAAATTCACTGAGTTGAATTCAGAGAGTTGAATTAGAAAGGTCAGCGTAACTCGGGCAGAACGAGTGCGGGTAAATTACTAGTTTAGTATAAGAGAACGAACACTCGTGGCAAATGCCCTGTTCCATAGTGTCTTTGATAAGACAGGTATTGCTGTATATGATAAGATCAGTCAAGGACCCCTTAGACTTGAAGGTGTCACATAACCCGTTCTTTCTTTCTTTCTTTTTTTCTATAATCCCTTCCTCTCTTTCTTTTTTTCTTCCTTTCATTTTTTCTTTCTTTCTTTCTTTCTTTCTTTCTTTCTTTCGTTCTTCTTTCCTACCATTTTTTTTCTCTTTCTTTCTTTGTTTCTTTCGTTCTTCTTTCCATTCTTTCTTTCTTTTCTATCTGTCTTTCTTTCATTCTTCGTTCCTATCATTTTTCCTTTCTTTCTTCTTACCCTCTTCAATCTGCCCTTCCTTTCTTCTTTTTTTTCTTTCTTCAATCCGTTATTTCTTTCTTTCGTTCTTCTTTCCTTCCTTCCATTCTTGCTTTCTTTCTTTAATTAATTCAGAATTCTTCTTTCCTTTCTTTCTTTCTTTCTTCTTTTCTTTCTTTGTTTTATTCTTCTTTCCTTCCATTCTCCCTTTCTTTAAGCCGTTCTTCCTTCTTTTTTTAAAATCCGTTCTTCCTTCCTCTCCAACTTTTTTGCTTTCTTTCTATCTTCTTCTCCGTCTTTAAAAAAAAATCCGTTCTTCCTCTTTCGTTCTTTCTTTCTTTCTTTCTTTCTTTCTGTATGCCTTACATCCTTCCTTTCTTTATTTTACATTATATTTGTTAATTTCTCCCTTCCTTCCTTCCTTTTCTTCGTTCTGTCTTTCCATGCCATGAAAAATGCATCATCGCAAGTTTACTAACAAGGGAATGAACTGGTGTACCCCCCCTCCCCCCCCCCCCCTCCCCCCCCCCCCCCCCCCCCCCCATCACCCCCCGTGAGGAAACCGGTTGGGGGGTGGGGCGGGGTGTCTTTTGTACAAATAGTTCCCCCACTTTCTGGAAGTTCTGTGCTTGTAATTTCCTCTAATCTGTCACTCACTCAGTTTGACTCTGCCTTTTCCCTTTGCTTTCTGTCATCCACCATCTTTCTGCCTTACTGATCCATTAATTATCCTGCCTTTGTTTTTTCTAGAAACTCCAGCCAAAGACGGATGCGCTGGGCCTAACTATTTCTCAGTTTTAAGCACATAACGGCAGCATGACGCACTTGCGCTCACTATGACAGGAAACTGTCAGAGCGACCGACGACGAAGAACTAGTGAAGTCGTCTCTCCGACATTGGTTTCAATGGTCAACATAGGACGCTGATTTAACCGCCAGGGGGCAACCAAGCCAGTAGGGTCTTAGCGCGCGATATTCGTAGTTAGGTTAGGTACATTATAGTCACAGAGGCGTCTCTGTGAAATTCGGGTTGCTCCCACCTGGAGAGCGCGTCGCAGCCAGAGGTGCGCCACCCAATTTTCTTTTTTCTTTTTCTTTTTGCATGCGATTTTTGTGTGACTGATGAGGAAGGAAGGGAGGGGGTAAATTTTGACCAAATGACAACTGTTTCGTTGCCACTGGGCTTAACGTGTGCTAAGTGCATGGGCACATGGGACCTCGGTTTATCGTCTCATCCTCAGACCGCAAGGCTTAGTGCAATGTGAGAGGGAAAATCCCCTGTACCCAGGTTCGAACTCGGGTTTACTTGGCACGAAGCGAACGCGTTACCACTGTGCCACTCTACACTCTATTGCATCTGTGCCACTCTACACTCTACACTAGTTGGACGTAGTGATCGAGAGAGGGGGACTTTAGCGCGCGATATTCTTAGTTGGGCGTCACTACGCCCAACTAAGAATATCGCGCGCTAAGCCCCTACTGGTTTGATTGTTCTCTGGCGGTCAAATGCGCGTCCTAAGTTGCTCATTATAAGTGGGTTTCTTGTTGTTGATAATGTTGTTGACTTGTTGTTAGTTTCTTTATAACATATTGCTCACAAAAAAGTTAAGGCCTTTTAACCTTTTGTATCTATTTTTTGGCTCACTCGTTTCAACGAAGTGAGTCTATATTCTCATGCTTGTTCGGTTTTCCGGGTGTCTGTGTGGATGTCTGTCTGTCTGACTGTCTGACTGTGGTAACTTTAACGTTGGCTTTTTCTCGGGATCTATGAGGCGCTCAGTGTTCTAACTTTGCATACATATAGATGTTTATGCAAACTTTTGCATTACAGAATTTAACCAATGATCTTGACCTTTGACCTTTAACATGTAATTTTTGTCCTGGCCATATCTTTCAGTTTCACACTTATGGCCCCCAAATTTGGCATATTGGTGTAATAGACTAAGTTTATAATGGCATCTAGGGTGACTTGCACTCTCTTGACCTTAACCTTGACCTTTGACATTGAACATTGTCAATTATTTGTTAGCGCCATATATTTTATATCCTAACAGATACAGTCCCCGAATTTGGCAAGCAGGTAGACTAGCTTAAGATTATAAGGAATGCTAAGTATTGTTGACCTCGGAGACCATGATAACCTTGACCTTTGACCTTGCATTTTTGCCTGTTCAATATCACATGAAGCGCTGCACAGATTCGCCTAAACTTTTGCAGGGTGGTATTCTGTTTTTGTGTATTAGTCGAAAGGGCCACTTTGTGGCAATTTGTTGGTGGTATATCACACCAACCTGATGAGTCCAGTATAGAAACTTTATCCTTTCTGAACAATCTGGCATTTAGATCTATCTCTGGCAATTAGATCTATCTCCGGCATTTAGATTTATCTAAAAAAAACGTAGCCGGCGAGCCTTGAAGGCTTTGCCTCTTGTTCTGATTGTACCCGTGCTTACTCGGACAATCATTGTTGGACTTTCTGTCGTCTCTTTGATCAAATAACCGGTGATGATTTTTTTAATATTTTATTAAACCTTTTTTTCATGTTTTTCATGAACAAATTACAAATATACAAATAAATAAATGACTGAATAAATGTATGAGTAAATAACCAAAAACAATATACAAAAAGTATAATAAAAAATAGATAAATAAATGAGAAAGGAAAGAGACAGTGAAACAATGATGGTAAATAATGCACAGTTAAGGAGTTAATTCATATAAAAAATATTTAAAAAAAACTAAAAAAACACCTGTTCGAAACAATGACCAATCGACACGAGTTGAAAATCATGAGCAATACATAATTATGCATGACATATACTCATACACACAAGGATAATATATAAACACAGAAGTTATCAATGTTAATGGTTTTTCCATGGATTTTGGGCTATGCTATTGCAAATCATGTAATATTACATTATGACATGATACATAGTTCTTGTACAACGAAATTATTGGAAGCACAACAAATGCTGGGTAAGCATTCTAGATTATTGATTTAATGTTAATTTGATGAGGATTCACAAAACAAAGCTTTATTGATGTAAAATCATTATATATCATGTTTTTGCGAGCAATGTACTCTTCTATTTTGAATCGATATTCTAGCTTTTTAGTAAACACTTGCAAATAAGGAATATTATTGTTTAATCTGCATTTATATATATATATTGTTTTGAAGCAAAGCAATGAAATAAAATATCGAATCAATGGTTAGTATGAAGTAAACTTTCCATTTTCATCTATGAAGTGTGCTATGCAGTATACATTTATAGTCATCCATCTTTTATTTTCAATAGATTTTCTTTCAACTAAAATTCGCGAATTGTAAAACACCGGTTCAGCAAGCAGTTTACCCAGATTTTTACAATGGACTTTGTAGAAAAAATGTTTATAAGCGTTAAATACTTCATTTCAGAACATATTTGACTCTTTTTGCAGATGAAAGAAATTCTGGACCATATTTTTCAATGTCACTAAGTGAAGGAAAATTAAATAGTGTTACATTTTTCCATTTATGGTTGGTTTTCTGTCATTTTTGTATCCATGTCAATTTTAAAGCGGTAGCAAACACTTGTAGGTCTGGGAGCCCCAGACCACCATTCTCAATGCTGTTATGTACGGGTTTTCTGCTTATCTTGTCTTGTTTTTTGTTCCAAATAAATCTGTAACACCAACTTTGCAGAGTTTGAAAAAAGATGTCTGGAGGATTCGGTAATAGAATCCACAGATGGATGAGTTTTGATCAAAATTAATGACAGATTTCAGCAAAGCTACCCCACCCAAAGGAGTTATTTGTCTTCTAACCCATATGTTGAACAGCCGTTGAACTTTAGCCAGTTTGTCTGAATAGTTTAAGTTTTGTCATGTTTTGTAATTTGTTAGTGAACCAGATTCCCAGGATTTTAAATTTGGGATGATTCCAGTCCATGTTAAGATGATCCATATAGCGCACTTGGGAGTTTCTTCTGCTTCCCAGCCAAATAGCACTCGTTTTTCCATAGTTTGTATACAGACCTGACACACAACCAAATTTGTGCATACTATTTATACACGTCTCGAATGATGTTTTATCGCCTTCTAGAAGAAAAGTCTGTATCGTCAGCGTATAGTGAAAGTTTATGTTCAACGCTATTAACAGTTATGCCTCGAATGTATAATAACCGGTGGTGATTGTTCAGAGAGTTTTGTTCTTGTACATGTATGCATCTTGTCATTTCCTCAACTATGGAATGGAAAGGGTTAAAACTGTATGCTGGTTTCAAAAGAACGCCATTTTACGTACATCATCTGGAAACATATTCAATGAAAAGCAAAAGTCGTAAAAAAACCCAGATCATAAGTGTGAAATTATGTTTTAATGACTAATCTGCAAAGCCTAGTTCATTAATTTAATGTTCACTCATTATTTCTCAGCTCATCAGTTCGTAAAGTGACGTAACTTACAAGGTGGCCTTTAACTTGTTGTGACTAGCGTCATTTTGTTAATATCAAAATGAGTTCTTGATGGTTTGTTTCTTCGCTTTTCTCTGAAGACATTACTAAAACGGTTACAAAGTATAGACAGTAAAGCTATTAAAGTAGCACTGGGTGTACCAGTGCATACAAATACGCTTAATACATACACAGAGAAGCTAATTTGTTGTCACTTGACGATCAACGTAAACTGGCCACAGCCAAGTATGTGACTAGAAATCTTTCAGTATATAATTCAGTGACAACTGAAATATTTCTTGATTCAAAAAAGGATTTTCCTAAAAGGGCACACAATGTTACCATTAGAAATTATACGTATGTGACCCAGCACCACGAAAGGGACATTAGATCGCTGGGCTGGTTTCTCACAACAGGCTTGCAAAGTCAAAATTCTCTTTTTGTCAATTTTGAGTTAAGGGTATTTTTATGTTCTCTAACATCTTATCTTTCATATTGATATAGGATAATCTTTAATAGTGTCTCTAAATGGTCTTATAAGTGCTTTAAAACGAGCAGGTCAGTGCATTTTCTTCAGCTAGGCTAGATTTTAGACTGTGTTTTCTCAAAATGGCTGATGCTCACCTTACTAACTTTAAATGCTCATAACTCTGGAATGGAAAACAATGCAAGAATAAGAATAAATAATAATTTTATTTCATATAGCGCTAAAATCCATACAGTAGTATGCTCGCTGCGCTTTGAAGAATGGCTCTTCAATCGTTAGAAAGAGAATTGTCTGAAATTTTCAAGTGTATAATTTTCTCAGAATGGTCAGTTTGACACTTAATATCCCTTTCTTGGTGCTAGGTCACATAAATGATTTATTTAGAAAATGTGAGATCAATTTCAAGTACACCAACTATGCCTATTGTTCCTCAGTAGGAGCATGATTCTCCAAAATGTGATATAGATTACACTACTCTGGCAAAAAGTCGATAATATCAATTTAATATCAATAGAAGCTAAAAGAACACCTCGAAAATACATATCCACATCATCTTAAGATTTTCACAGATGGCTCAGTTTTAGAATCTTATACAGGAGCTGGGTTTGTGATCCCAGATTTAAAAGTTAGAAAAGTATTTTGTTTAGGAAACGACTTTTCTGTATATACTGCAGAACTATATGCGATTTTTATGGCCTTATCTTGGATATCTGATGTTAATGTGGCAATTTACAGCATTCTAATTTGTGTTGACTCTAAATCTGTCCTTTATAGCTTACGAAACTGGAATGTGAACATTAGGAGAGACTTGATGTTCTATATCAAAGTTATGATACATTCATTTATCATGGCTAAAGGAATTTTTGTAGAATTTTGCTGGATTTAATCACATTGTGGTATTTATTAGAATGAAATTGCTGATAAATTAGCAAAAAAAGGTGATCTTAAAAAATATCCAGATAGTACATTAAAACTGGAAAAGCATGAAATAGATTCAAAATTAGAAAAGTGTATGAACAATGAAAAGCTTCCTACGAAAACAAGTGTTATTATGTCAAAGATCTTTGTCTAGTTTAATCTACAAAATTCGCCTAAATTCATGGAGGACCAAATTTTCTAAATATCTAGAATGCGCTTGTGGTCACCCACTGTCTATTCATCATATTCTTTTTGAATGTCCGTCCAGTCTTAGCTTCCCTATACAACAATTTTAAGATAAATATAGAAACCTTAGGGCCTTTAAAAGAAATCATTTACAGCCCTGAAATGATTGACATTGCAAAAGTTATATCCAACTCTGAGATTGTTCATTTGTTATAATTTATTCATTAGTTTAAGGTTAATTGTTGTATTGTTGTTGATAAGCACACTCACACACATAGGTGCACATACACACACACACACACACACACACACACACACACACACACACACACACACACACACACACGCACACGCACACACACAGTTTCCCCCCTTATAATTATTAATTCATTGATTTCTTTCTTTCTTTCTTTTTTTAAAGTCTAATAGCACCGTTGGTGTGAACAGACTTTAAATTAAATCAATCAAATCAAATCATCAATCTTGGGTTTTTTTGTTTTGTTTTTGTTTGTTTTTCTTTATGAAAAAAAAATTACGTTGTTTTGTTGTTGTTTTTTGCACGAATAAAAGAAGGTAAACGTACAGAAAGCGTGTTCCTGTTTGATTTGTACTTGTATTGATGAGTAGCATGGACTGAAACGTGACCTCTAGAGTTAGTGTTCTTTGCGTTGGTCTGGAGTTTCTCCAGAGCTATTCTTGTTTCTTATTGTAAAATAATTCGATGGTTTAGAGTCAAAACGGACTATCTTGAGATAGTCCATTGGCTTTAGATAGTCCATTGGTGTAAACAAATCTTTATTCATTTGAAGATAGTCCATTGACTTATTATTGATATTATTGCAAAAACTAAGAACTTGTATAAAAAAAAAAAGAGACTGCAAATAATATAAAATGGGGATTATGCTTATTATATTTCTGCAGTCTTTTTTATGCACTTTATTAGTTATCGCAATAATTTCAATAATATGTGAATGACTCCAAGCCATCATGTTCTTAGGGAGACGCACATGGGTGGTACAGGGCTGCCAACCGTCCCCCCTAAGGGGTATTTGTCCCTGGAAGCAGTCAAAAATGGCACCCTGTCCCTGGAATCCACTTTTCTGTCTGTTGTCCCTGGAAACTGAGTAGAATAAAAAGAAATTGTAGAACAATCACTTGTCTTGTTTGCTGGCCTTGCTATTGAACACAGGAACACCCAACACAACACTTAACATGTTTCCTAACATGCATGTTACACATAGGTTACTGAACACCAAGGGACCTTGAATATTGAAGCACATTGGCACCAAAAAACATCAAGAATACAGAAAAAAACGTCACAGAAATGTTGCTAGATCATGAAATAATTGGAAGTTAATGCTCGTTTTGACCCTGATGCATGACATTGCGATGTTTGTCCCTGGAAATAAGTCTGTGTCCCTGGTTGTTCTGTAGTTTGTCCCTGGAAACTCCAACAGAGGGTTGGCAGCCCCGGTGGTATGATAATAATAGGCGTGTGGCGCCATGTTGTCAGATCCGTGTAGTGCGCCTTATATTAAGTTGCGCCTTAAATAGTCCGAAAAATACGGGGTAAAGGGGCCGCTACACTGCATACGATGCGATTCGATTGTGACCATGTCTGTCCGTGGAGAAGAAGACTAAGGCCATGTACACACATAAGCGGAAATTCCATGCGGAAACCCGTGTGCAATCCATAAATAAGTGAAACAAAGAAGGGAAAAGATTTGCGCACGTGTCCGAATTTTCCCCTATATGCGTAAACTTTTATCCTTCTTTCTTCCACTTATTTAGGGTTTTCCGTACGGAACTTACGCGTCTAATGTGAACCCGGCCTAAATGTTAAAAATAGGGAAACACGGACATTGGAGGCTGGACAAGAGAAGAGACAGGAAGCTTAAAGGGGCACCCTGACGGATGGGTTTTTGCAAGAAACACGTCCAGATCAGCAGGAAAACACCCTTTGCAGAGATCGCAACACTCACTTTGCTCTGGTTTCCCAGAAATCAAGCCGTCAAAAAGGCGATTCCTCCTTGGCGGAGGTGCTGGAAGTCAAATTATTTCACCCAAAGAGAAGGCGTTTGCCGTCTCTTTTCGAATGGCCGCCTGTGTTTAGACCAAATCGTTTGCACGAACGTTTCGCAATATAAGCCTTTTTATATTTTTATACAGTTTATCTAAAGGAGTTTGGCTCACAACAAAGGAAATAGCTCCTTTTTGTTTTTACAGCACTACAAAAAAAGAAAACGCTTCAACCACAATGAGTGACCTCCACCCACCCCATCCAAAATGGCTACTCTCTCCGGCATCTCCGCCAAGGAAAAATCGCCGTTTTGACGGTTTAATTTCTAAGAAACCAGAGCAAAGTGAGTGTTCCGATCCTTGAAAAGGCTGTCTTTCTGGTGATCTCGACGTGTTTCTTGCAAAAACTCATCCGTCCGAGTCCACCTTTAAGCATGGGTTGAACTGTGTAATTTGGTGGGCTGGGCTCAGCTCAGCCGAGCCCAGCTTCGTGTTGTTGTAGGTTTGATGTCAAGTGTAACTTTGTATGTGGTTAACATGTTGATCACCTTTTTCAATCTAACACTCTCTCTGTGGTGTAGAGTGGTAGCGCGTTCGCCTCGTGTCAAGTAAACCCGAGTTCGAACCTGGGTACAGGGGATTTGTTTCCTCTCACTTTGCACTAGGCCTTACGGTCTGAACGTGGAGTCTTTCGGATGAGACGATAAACCGAGGTCCCGTGTGCCCATGCACTTAGCACACGTTAAGCCCTGTGGCAACGAAACAGTTGTCGTTTAGTCAAAATTTACCCACCCACCCTTTTCCTTCCTCATCAGTCACACAAAAATTCGCAAGCAAAAAAAATAAAATTGGGTGGCGCGCTTCTGGCTGCGACGCGCTCTCCAGGTGGGATCAACCCGAATTTCACAGAGACGCCTCTGTGACTATAAAGTAGCTAATACCTTATGCCTAAATAGGTTCTAATTCTCCCTGTCTGTTCTATTCCCACTCCATCTTAACTCATCCTTTTCTCTCCACTGTATGCCACTGTCTGTCTGTCTTTCTTCTACTGTCTTGCTCTGTCTGTCTTTCTTCTACTGTCTTGCTCTGTCTGCCTATCACTGGTATCAGTCTGTCTGCTACTCTGCATGCGCGGTCCTCTGTTCATCCCTCTCTCTCTCTTCCCTTTTCTGTCTATCTTCCTTCTCATTTCAACTCGTCTTAAGCATACTCATTATTATACTCATTTAGATACTCGTGAGGTTTAACCGAGGCGTGGTTACCGCTACACCTATCTGTATTGTTAAACAATCGTGACTTTACTGGTGTTGCACTGCCTCCGGGCATTGCCTCCAGTATCGTTCCCACCATCTTTGTATTTACAAATGTCCCATATATGTGTCTGTTCCAGACCGAGAGGACGTAAAACACAATTTTTCCTTCGTCTTAAGTTGCTCACTCATCCGCCCACACTCCTTGTCTTGGACTCCCTCTCTCTCTCTCTCTCTCTCTCTCTCTCTCTCTCTCTCTCTCTCTCTCTCTCTCTCTCTCTCTCTCTCTCTCTCTCTCTCTCTCTCTCTCTCTCTCTCTCTCTTTCCTGAATTCCTTGAATAGATGTTAAATGAATGATAATCCAGCACAACAAATAATATCAAACATTATTTGAGCTCATCCCCAATATACTCAGTGCAGTACATTCAATTCAATAGCATAATTTACACAATGCATCCAAACATCCCCCGTCACAAATTCGTTGTGTGACATAACCAGCTTTTCATAAAGACTTCAGGGCGTTTATTTCTTTGATAATTTTGCTACTATTTTGTTTTCTGTGATATTTTACTGATGGAGTCTCACCAAGAACATCCAAACGGATAATTATTGTTTGGCTTTGGGGGGGGGGGGGGGGGGGTGGAATTCTTAATCGTTCAAGCAATAACATTTGAAAATTGTCAGTGGAATAACTTAGCGATTTAGAAAATTCGAATATTTATTCATTCAAAACTCTTATAGACCAAGATCCAAAATTACACACAAAATTTTACTTTTTGTTATTCCCAATGTTTGTAGTTTGAATGGCAGATTATTTCATAGAATACGAACAAGCAAATGCTCAAACGTATGTAAAACATATTAAACATAAACAAATCGATCGAGAAAGGGAGAGAAAAAAGCTGCGAGGCCCCATATAAACCCTGTTACATTTACTAGACAATAATTATGTTCTTCCGGAAATTTCTGTTCTGAAAAGAACTTCTGTTCTGAAAAGAACTTCTGTTCTTCTAAGATAATACTGTCTACTGCTATTGGTCTCTACAACTAGGGTTATTAACGCCCTTGACCGTAAGAGTGAAGCCCTTGTTGGTTAGTGCTGACAAGGGCATTCACTCTTGCGAAAGACAGCCATTTAGTGGCCTCAAATAGGGTTATTTGGTGAGATCTCGAGAGTTATCCCCTTGTTTGGTCAGTGCTCAACTATTTCCCCCCACCCTCCAAGGGCATTCACTCTTGCAAAAGGTGTTCTTTGCAGTAGCCACATTATGTGCAGAATGAATCATCAGCAAAATACACCCAAAGAAATCCTGCAAGAGAAAATAATCTATGACAGAAATAAGTTTGTTTCCCTCTTTTGTTTCTTGGGTCAAAAATTATCTCCCTTACGTTGCTCAATAAAGTTTTAGGGGACACGTCAGTTGTAAACCTTGACAAAGTGTTTCCTACCTTGCTCTTCACAATGTCACACAACATTAATGAGTACTTAAAGTACAAAGTGTACTTGGAGGATGAAAATAGTACATCGTAAAAAGTGTGCGACTCTATGCTTGCATGCCAATCTGGTTGAAAACAATCGTGTGAAAAATCGTTTGACGTCCTCCGGTCTGAAACAGACACATATGGGACATTAGTAGATATAAAGATGGTGGGAACGATTCTGGAGGCAATGCCAGGAGGCAGTGCAACTCCAGGAAAGTCCCGAATTTTTAATGATACAGATGTATAAGCTTACATGAGCTAACAACTGAATAAAGTTGATGAAAACAATCTAAAAAATGTGCTGCTGTATGTGCTTCATATCAATAAATCTTGTTTAACCCTTTCGCCGCCAGCCATTTTTCAACAAAAAATGTCCATTAATCTTACCTGGGTAGAGAAACAAAATCATCTGCAATATTGGGGATTCCTCTGTGACATGTATAAAGTAAGGCCTATCCTTACCTCCCAAAATTATGAAAATAGGGTCTTTGGATAACATACCCTGGTTTGAGGCCTTTTCATGACATGGGTGTTAAATCATTGTGGTGCTAAAAGGTGACATTGGCGGTCAAAGAGTTAAACCAAAACAATCTAACAAAAAAGGCTCTGTTTTAAAGCGCGCCACAGACCATACGATTCGACTGTGGAAAAGGCTGTCTGTCATGTTATGAAAAGAGAAACACGTGGGCCAGTGACAGATGTTTATACACAGGGAAGAGGTAAAAACGGGAGAAGGCAAACTGGGAATAGGTTAAACGAAAGAAGGCGAATTGAGAATAGATAAAATGGGAGAAGGCAAACTGGGAATAGGGATAGCGAGATAAGGCAAAGTGGAAATAAGTAAAACAGGAGTGGGCGAACTGATAGTTGGTAAAACAGGACAAGGCGAACTGCGAATAGGTAAAACGGGAGAAGGCGGACTGGGAATAGGCAAAACGGGAGAGGGTGAGCTGGGAATAGGTAAAATGGGAGAAGACAAACTGGGTAGTCGTAAAACGGGAGACGGCAAACTGGGAATAGGTTAATGAAAGAAGGCGAACTGGGAATAGATAAGACGGGAGACGGCGAACTGGGAATAGGTATAACGAGAGAAGGCAAACTGGGAATAGGCAAAACGGGAGTGGGCGAACTGCGAGTAGGTAAAACAGGACAAGGCGAGCTGGGAATAGGTAAAACGGGAGAGGGTGAACCGCGAATAGGCAAAACGGGTAAGGGTGAACTGGGAATAGCTCAAGCGGGAGGGGAAGGAGGGTATGGAGACGGAGGGTAGTTGGAATGAGGGTATGGGTGGTTAGGGAGTAGGGGGGAGGAGTGTAATGGGAAGGAGGATGCCTTCCTTTCTTTACTCTCCTTCTTATTCTCCGTAACCTCTCTCCCAGTAGCCTACATGTAAAACTCAAACTCTTTTATTTGTCGTAAAACCATCAAAGGAATTATTGACACAGAAGTAGTAAGTATATTCTACATACCACGAAAGAAAGAAAATAAAACAAAAAGCACAAGGTAAAGTTCGTGACGAAGTAAAATGCAGCAGATAAAAATAATAATACAACATTTATATATTCTTGCTAATTATTTACTGCGGACTGGGAGAAGGCGAACTGTGTACTCCTTCCCCCTACCCTCCTTACCCCCTTATCCCTAACCACCCCTACCTCTCTCCGCCCCACACACCTTCCTCCTACCCTCACCCCCCCACCCCCACCCTCTCCACCCTATCCTTCTTTCCATAGGGGTGGTTAGGGGGAAGGAGGGTAGGGGTAGCTAGGGGGAAGGAGGGTATAGGGTGGTTAGGGTGAAGGAGTGTAGGTAGTTAGGGGGAAGGAGGGTAGGGGTGGTTAAGGGGAAGGAGTGTAGGTAGTTAGGGGGGAGGCGGGTAGGGGTAGTTTGGGGTGGGTGGGTGAGGGAACACACACGCGCGCGCGCGCGCACACACACACGCGCGCACACGCGCGCGCACGCACACGCACACGCACACGCACACGCACACGCACGCACACACACACGCACACGCACACGCACACGCACACACACACGCACACGCACACGCACACACACACACACACACACACACACACACACACACACACACACACACACACGGGCGCACGCGCGCGCGCGTGCACTGACACATACTCACACGCACACACAGAGTATTTTTAGATCCGCGACCACTTTACGTCATATTAAAGTTGTACACCGTGTGACGCAATTTGACGGGATTGTTATGACGTAACAACAAAAGCGTGACGCAGTTCATTGACGCATTATCCATTCGTTCAGCTTTTAGTCGATGAGGTCAGTGAACTGAAGGGCAACGACGCTACAAAGTCTTTAGTCGATGAAGATTTAAACCCCACTGATCCCCTCCTATCCGGTAAGTCGTTGTTTTAAAGATAGCTGGAACATTATTCTGTCATTTGTTAATGTTTTGTTCCCCATTCGTCTGATTTTATTGATTAAAATTAACGAATTTTCCATGATGAATAAAATAAAAACTTACAGAACAATCTTGGACTTCTTCTTCTTCTTCTTCTTCTTCTTCTTCTTTCTTCTTCTTCTTCTTCTTCTTGCAGTAGACAACCACCATCATCTTTTTGATGGTTTTGCTGTGTGTAATAACTGGGGACTTCGGTCATGTAGAAAAGATATCTGTACACAGTAATAACAATTTCCTTGGCCGCCCAGATAATCGGCTTGAATGGCTGCGGGGAAAAGATGGGACGAGTTGGAAGTAGGATTGAGGAATACTGGAGGGGAATGAGTGGGGGGGGGGGGGGGGGGGGGGGGGGGGGGGGCGGTCCCCCCCCCCCCCCGGTCCCCGGCCCCTCTCTTCTCTCTTCTCTTCGCAATGCGTGGCCACAATGAGCACACTGATTCTCATGCCACGTTGAAATAAGCCTACACACACTGACACTCAGTGTGACACTGATTCTTATTTTTGTCGACATTGAAACTTTTCACTGAGAAGGCAGCAACATTCTGCTATTTCTGGGAATGTGATAGGGTTAGGATCAGCCTGAGCCTAGGAATTTTTTCCTCATAAAACTGAAAGAAGCAGACTTTGAGACTGAGGGTCGCAGGGCTCCCAGGGACCCCCATTTGGGGGTCTATGAAGTACTAAAATCCTAAAGGACCCTCTAAAATAATGTGCAGGGGGTCCCAGGGATGCGCTAGAAAAATTATTTTTAGCATTCGCAATGCCACTGGGACCCTCTTTTCCGCCTCTAGGATCCTCTATACTGTAAGTGAAGGAGTCCCTGGCACCCCTTGTTTTGCGATACGATTGGGAGCCCTGGGTCATTAGAGGGGGGGGCTGATGTTCACACAGTTCTTGAAACAGACTATCTACAGTCGAAAGAGTCTGCCCCATTTAGCCCTACAAAAAATGAAAAAAAAAACGAGAAAAAAACCCCGACTATTGTGCAGAAAGTTTAGTCTACAATATTAGGACAAAGCGTCTTATGACTAAATAATTATACTTTTTATGCATTCTATTTTCCATTTACTACGGAGACCAGTCGTGCGCGGCACGTGTGTGTGTGTGTGTGTGTGTGTGCGTGTGCGCGTGCGCGCGTGTGCGCGCATGTGTGTGTGTATGTATGGGTGTGTGGGGGGGAGGGGGTGTATGCGTTAAAAACATATATATAATGTGTGTGTGTATGCTTGTTAAACATAATATATGTGTGTGTTAACCCTTTCACCGCCAGCCATCTTTGAGCCCAAAATTTCCATTAAACTTACTTGGCTACAGAAAAGATTTTGTCAGCAATGTTTTGGGGATTTCTCTGTGACACATTTAGAATAGGGGGCAATCCTTACCACCCAAATGTAGGAGCTGAACACAATGTTATTGAATAAACAGACCCTGATTTCAAGGGTTTTAATGGCATGGGTATTAAGTAATTGTGATGCAATAATGCGACATTGGCGGTGAAAGGGTTAAGCATATAATGTGTATGCGTTAAATATGTACCGTTTGTGTGTTTCAGAGTGAGGTATTGGTGGTAACACTACTAGCAGTAAGAGGCTCCAAGCATGACGGATATTATGGAGCACCACGAGCCGCTGGCACCGGTGCCAGTCACGGTAAGGCCCAAAAAAAAAAAAAATTGTTAAAAATGTTGGTTTCCTGTTTCCCGACTTACGCTAGTTTTTGACCGCCGACCCTAACTTATTTTTGACGAATGGGAAAAAAAAACCAAAAACAAAAAACGAAAGTAAGCGAGCAAACAGAAACATAAAACATCATAAGTGCAAAAGTATACACAGTTTTGTTTTATTAAAATATATAAATATATTCACACACATGGACCGAACACAAGTTGTTTTTTGTTTTTAAAAAAGAAGCCTAGTGCCTACCTACCCTATTTTTAAAACTGATGAAACCCCAAACAGACTTTTTTTTTGGGGGGCGGCCTAAGATTCGCCTTTACTGTATCACTCACTGTTTGGCATTAGCCTGTAGTAGTAGTAGTAGTAGTAGTAGTAGTAGTAGTAGTAGTAGTAGTAGTAGTAGTTTTATGGGATTTTTTGTATTTGGTATATATTCCAGTGCGTCTCTGGCTGGGTCTCATGGGCACCTTGGTGTAGAGCTGCTCTTGTGTTGGTAGGGAAGGTTGAGACCAGTGCATCTCTGGTTGGGTCGTCCCACAGGGGCACCTTGGTGTAGGGCTGCTCTTGTGTTGGTAGGGAAGGTGAGACCAGTGCATCTCTGGCTGGGTCGTCCCACAAGGGCACCTTGGTGTAGGGCTGCTCTTGTGTTGGTAGGGAAGGTGAGACCAGTGCATCTCTGGCTGGGTCGTCCCACAAGGGCACCTTGCTGTAGGGCTGCTCTTGTGTTGGTAGGGCAGGTGAGACCAGTGCATCTCTGGCTGGTTCTTACGGGCACCTTGGTGTAGGGCTGCTCTTGTGTTGGTAGGGAAGGTGAGACCAGTGCATCTCTGGCCGGGTCGTCCCACAAGGGCACCTTGGTGTAGGGCTGCTCTTGTGTTGGTAGGGAAGGTTGAGACCAGTGCATCTCTGGCTGGGTCTCATGGGCACCTTAGTAGGGTTGTTGTTGTTGTTGTCGTACCCTGGCTTAAAGACTCCAGGGATCATCCCAACAGCCGAAGCACTTGAACACCACGGTACAAATGCACCAGCTATGGATGAGAACATTACGTGTGTGACCGCTTTCGATTACCCCGCCACGTGGGCAGCCACACTCCGACTTCGGAGGAAAGTAGGGCAGTGTTATAACATTATGGGTTGTTTTTTCTCAGGTTGACCCGGACTCGCGCATGCGCCGGGCCAGTTCCGTGGCCTCTGAGCCCAGCATGCAGAAGAAGCCGAAGAAAGGGAAGAAGAAGAAGCAAGGGCTGGACGACCTCAAGAAGGAGATGGAGATGGACGAGCACCAGATCCCCCTGCAGGAGCTGGTGAAACGTCTGGGAACCGATCTGCAAGCGGTAAGGTAGACCTCTCGATCGGGGAGAAGGCCCCCGTGGGGATAGCGGGGGATTTTTTGGTACAAATAGTTCCTCCACCTTCTGGAAGTTCTGTGCTTGTAACTTCCTCTAATTCTGTCATTCTCTTTGACTCTGCCTTTTCCCCTTTGCTTACTGTTATCTGCTATCTTTCTATATCTCACTGGTCCGTTCTCCTTGCCCTTTTTTTCTATGCATTCTTACAAAAGATTTCTTCAGTCGAAGTCGGACACGCTGGAACTAACTATTTCTTAGTTAGGCGCATAACGGCAGCATGACGCATCTACGCTCATATGACTGGAAACTGTCTGAGCGAACGAAGAAGAAGAAGAAGAAGATCGGGGTGAGGGGTAGTCAGGGCTCTCAATAGGAATTGTTCGGAAATAACTAAAGGGGGAGTGATTTCATGGTGTGTGTGGGAGTGATCTTGCCTAATTCAATCGGTCAAACAGGGGAAAGGTACTCTACCATCAGGTAGATCCCCAGCTCTCGCCTCGTCGTGTTTGAGTAGACTTACATCACTTAGAACACCGCGTGCGTCATTCTAAATTATTTTGATGTCATTTATATTTGTACGTCACATTTTGAAAGTTCTATCGGTTTACGGATACTGGCCGCCCCTCATTTTTCTATTTAATGCAAAAAAATGTTTTCAAGTCGCTGACTAGCATCCTGCGGTTTCAAGCTTCGACGCCATGCCGCCGTTGTTGCTATGGTTTTGACCGAGTAAGTCGAGGTAATCAACTCTAATGTTCACGAAGTGCTCTCCCCTAGGTGGTTTTTTCCTCCAAAACTCATCTATTGTCCTGTAAGATAAGAGGGGTCCTAGGGACCCTTCCGCTATGGGTATGTGTGTGTGTGTGTGTATGTGTGGTTGTGTGTGTGTGTATGTGGGGGGGGGGATGTGTGAGTGCGTGCGTGCGTTCGTGCGTGCGCGCACGTGAATCCGCAACATAACCCTTTCTTCCTCTCTTCCTCTCCTTCCTCCCTTCCCTACAGGGTCTGACGGACGAACAGGCCACCAAGGTCCTGCTGAGGGACGGGCTGAACCAGCTGTCCCCGCCAGAGACCACCCCTGCCTGGATCAAGTTCTGCAAGCAGCTGTTCGGGGGCTTCTCCATGCTGCTGTGGATCGGCTCCATCCTCTGCTTCATCGCCTTCGGCGTGGAGGTGTACCGCAACCCCAAGAACTACTCCTCAGACAATGTGGGTTTGGGAGAACGGAAAAGGGTGGCTTTTTTTTGGATTTAAACCAGCCGCGAAGGAGCAACAAACTGGTTAACGTTTTCAAGAGCTGTGTTTGTTCCTGGCTGACAATCCGTATCTTCTTCTTCTTCTTCTTCTTCTTCTTCTTCTTCTTCTTCGATCGCTCAGTTTCCTGTCAATTATGAGCGCAGATGCGTCATGCTGCCGTTATGCGCCTAACTAAGAAACCGTTAGGCCCAGCATGTCCGACATCGGCTGGAGGAGGAAATGTTTTCGAAAGTGTTTCGTGATAAAATATTAAAAAGAAGGCAGGAGAATGGACCGGTAAGGCAGATAGTAAGATAGTAGATGACAGTAAGCAAAAGGAAAAGGCAGAGTCAAAGAGAGTGACGGATTAGAGGAAGTTACAAGCACAGAACTTCCAGAATGTGGGGGAACTATTTATGCAAAAGACCCCCCGGTATCCCCACAGGGGGAACAATCCGTATGCACGGCGGTTCCTCCTTGGCGGAGATGCTGGAGAGAGAAGCCATTTTGGATGGGGTGGGTGGAGAGTGATTGAAGCTTTTTCTTCTTTGTAGCGCAGTAAACAATTTTTTAGAGCGATTTCCTTTGTTGTCAGCGAAACTCCTTTAGGTAAACTGTATAAAATTTAAAATAAAAAAAGGCTTGTATTGCGGAAATTTCGGGCAAACGATTTGGTCTAAACTCAGGCGGCCATCACTGAAAGAATTTGACTTCCAGCATCTCCGCCAAGGAGGAATCGCCGATTTGACGGTTTTATTTCTAGGAAACCAGAGCAAAGTGAGTGTTCCGATCCTTGACAAGGCTGTCTTTCTGGTGATCTCGACGTGTTTCTTGCAAAAACTCATCCGTCAGGGTCCACCTTTAAGGCTATGCACCCCACATCGTGTGTGGGTACGTGCGTGCGTGCGCCCCCGTGTGTGCGCTTGTGGTCTTAAGCCGGCGACAGACTATGTGACTGCCTCATGTGACTCAATCAGCTCGTGACGTTTCACCTCATCTGCATACCATGCTGCTCGATCAGTCTTGACTCAGTCGGGCCCAGTCAGGTGACAGGGCCGAATAGGGCGGGTTATAAATTTCACTGATCGAGTCTGATCGAGTCAGATGGCTTGTGACCTCTTCTGTGCGGGAAACAAAATTTGGTCTACGTCACGACCTGATCGAGTCATATGAGGCAGTCGCATAGTCTGTCTCCAGCTTTAGTAGTAGCGGATGCAGGTCCTCCTCCGAGGGCATTTCTGAGATGGTTGTTTGCTTGTTTCCCCCCCCCCAGATGTACCTAGGCATTGTGCTGGCGACAGTGGTCATCATCACTGCAGTCTTCTCCTTCTACCAAGAGAACAAGTCTTCCAAGATTATGGAATCGTTTGCCAAGTTGGTGCCACAGGTAAATGAGTGTGCGTGCGTGTGCGTGTGCGTGTGTGTGTATGTCAAGTTTTCACTTGACTTGACTCGATTCGACTGGACCGACTCCAATCCACTTAAAGACCCACCAGATCACGTGTCAAAATCACGGGTTTCACGTGTTTTTCCTCTTAAGACTTATAGCTGGAAATAAATCTTGTTGTGACCAGGTCTCATTCCCATACAAATGCCCCCAAATTCAAACCGAAACATCATTTTAAAGAGCAGCCCCAATTTCAAGTTGGGGACATGCGTATGTGGGTCACAGCTACCCAGAAAAAACCCACCCAAGGGACTTAATCGAGGTGCGTCAGTGTGTCTTTAACCCTTTCACCGCCAAAGTCGCATTTTAGCATCACAGTGATTTAACACCTATGTCACTAAAAAGGCATCAAATTGGGGTCTATTATCCAAAGGCCCTATTGTCTAAGTTTGGGGAAGTAAGGATAGACCTTATTTCATATCTGTCACAGAAGAATCTCCAATACTGCAGATGGATTTTGTTCTCTACCCAGGTACATTTAATGTATGTTTTGGGCTGAAATGTGGCTGGCAGTGAAAGGGTTAAATTGATGCGAATTGTCTCGACTTGATTCGATTTGACTTGCCTTGACTCCCCAGTTGATTCGATTCGATTTGATTTTGACTCGCGATTCAGCATGACTCTGAAACAGACGCATCTCGGAATGACTTCACTCGAGTTGACTTGACTTGACTTGACTTGACTCGAGGTGACTTGCTTTGACTCGATTTTGTTTGGCTTGACCCCTACGCCACTCCACTTGAACTGATGCATCTCAGCTTGACTTGACTTGACTTGACTCGACTCGAGGTGACTTGCTTTGATTCGATTTTGCTTGGCTTGGCCCACCCCCCACGCCACTCCACTTGAACTGGTGCATCTCAGCTTGACTTGACTTGTTGACTTGACTTGGCTTGATTTGACTCCGTTCGATTTGTCTTTGACTTCACTCCGTTCTACTTGAATGGATGCGAGTTGATTCAATTTGATTTGACTCGACTCGACTTGACTTGCTGACTCTCGGTTTGACTTGACTCCATTCGACTTTGACTGGGCCCTCCCTACTCCTCTCCGCTTGAAACTGATGCACGTTGACTTCGACTCGATTTGACTGGATTCGACTTGATCCGATTCAACATGACTATTGAAAGGATGCATCTCGACTTGTCTTGACTTGGTTTAAATGATTTGTATTGACCAAAACGCACATTACACACATGTTAAGCAAGCATAACGGCAACAATAAGCTTAAAGCTTATACTGTGCCAACGTTACTATACATGAATTTCTGAATGGCGGCTGGAAAGTACAAGACTGAACAGGCTGATTTAAACATTATCAGAGAAAAAATAATTAAAAAAATACGTACATTTCAAATCCTTCGTGAAATATGCATAAAAAAACACAATAAAAATAAGAAAAAAGATAAATCCAAACTTTGTGAAATAACCAAAAAAACAACAGAAAATAAATAATAAAACATCAATAAAATGGAAAAAGAAAGCACAGTTACATTCAGAATATGAAAGAGACATGAAGATGATGGGGAATACAAAAGATAATTATGAAATGAATCAATTACTAATTGCAGTGGTTACTAATTGATTCATAGCCTTGACTTGACTTGACTTGACTTTCTGGTTTGGTTAACCAGCCGTGAAGGCGAAAGCTGGTTATGTTTTCATTGTGGTGTGTGTCGTTGTTTTTTCTTTCCTGACTATAATAATTATATATGGGTGTGTATGTTACCACGATAGCTAGCGTTTGAACGGAGAGACCTACCCAGGCATGCGGATAGGTAGTCAGGATATCTAGGGTAAGGCCGGGTTCACATTAGACGCGTAAGTTCCGTACGGAAAACCCTAAATAAGTGGAAGAAAGAAGGATAAAAGTGTACGCATATAGGGGAAATTCGGACACGTGCGCAAATCTTTTCCCTTCTTTGTTTCACTTATTTATGGACCGCACGGATTTCCGCACGGAATATCCGCTTATGCGTGTACACGGCCTTAGTTCGAAAATGAAGGTCGTTGGTCAAAGGTCAAGGAAGGAACCTTGACTGGAGCCGAAAATGCTGCCACGCGGCTGCCGGTGGTGATCTAGCGTTTTCCACGCTCTATTTTGATTTCTGTCTGGCTTGATTTGACAAGATTGGATTGGACCCGACTTCACTGATTTATCTTGACTGGATCTTGACTTGGCTTGACTTGACTTGACTTGATTTTAACTTGACCTGACTTGACTTGACTGGATTTTAACTTGACTTGACATTGACTTGACCTGACCTGATTTGACTTGACTTGACTTGCAGAAAGCTCTGGTGATCCGCGAGGGGGAGAAGCTGAACGTGAACGCGGAGGAGCTGGTGGTGGGTGACCTCATCGAGGTCAAGTTTGGTGACCGCATGCCCGCAGATGTGCGGGTCATCCAAGCCCACGGTTTTAAGGTATTTGGTTGTTTTCGTTCCCAAGCTTAAACGCTCTGTGGGGCACACCCAGTGCCATGTGAACATTTCGCATGGCCTTGGGTGGGAAGATTACGTGTATGGCTGCTTTTAAAGGGCCCCGCCACATGGGCGGCCATACTCCGACTTCAGGGGACTTCGCTCCATTCATGGAGCCACCCACACATTCACTCCACCCGTGGAGTGACAACAGCCAACAATTCTTTACGGCGCGTAGGGAGAACTGCCACTGGTAAAGACAGCTTCCATTGGGCACAGCCGCATCATTTTAATATTGGCCATGGGTCAATTTCACTCGCATCACATGTACAGACACAGTGAATAGATAAGGATCCTTGACCGTAAGGTATTTGGTAATACCAGGGCTCCCAGCGCCCCCCCCCCCCCCCCCTCCCCCCACATTTGGGGGTCTATGAAGTACTAAAATTGTAAAGGACCCTCTAGAGGAATGTGCAGGAGAGTCCCAGGGATGCACTAGAGAAATTCGTTTTTAGCATTCGCTATGCCACTGGTACCCTCTATCTATCCCGCCTCTAGGACCCTCTATGCTGTAAGTGAAGGAGTCCCTGGGACCCCTTGTTTTGCGGGAACGATTGGGAGCCCTGGGTATTTTGCTCTTTTACAGTGACGGAGACGTCTGGTAAGTCCTTTCGGTGAACATTTTGTCCTCTCGCGGATACCACGACCTACCATAAAGCCCTAGGGTCTCCCATAGGCATACATAATCATTCTTGATCAGCATGTCACAACCTATTCAGATCCTGAATTTTGAACCGCCAGTGCAAACCTTCGCCAAGGAAGACTCACAAAACCGAAATGTCCTTCCTTCATGTCCGAGCTGTATCTCATGAACCAGTGGCTTCAAATTTTGTAATGTAACACGGCGAGTAATGAAATAAACACTTGCAATAAATACCCAAACAAAAGCAGAAACAGGATCATTTTAGACTAATGTGCACATAAGGACAAAAAGTGCGCGAGAAGACTTAACAGACGTCTCTGTGAAATTCGGGTTGCTCCCACCTGGAGAGCGCGTCGCAGCCACCCATTTTTTAAAATTTGCATGCGATTTATGTGTGACTGATGAGGAAGGAAAGTGTGTGTGTGGGGGGGGGTGTAATTTTGACCAAATGACAACTTTTTCGTTGCCACTGGGCTTAGCGTGTGCTAAGTGCATGGGCACATGGGACCTCGGTTTATCGTCTCATCCGAAAGATTCCACGTTCAGACCGTAAGGCCTAGTGCAAAGTGAGAGGAAAAATCCCCTGTACCCAGGTTCGAACTCGGGTTTATTTTACACGAGGCGAACGCGTTACCTCTGTGCTACTCTACACCATCGATATGTGTGTGTGTGCGCGCGCGCGCGCGCGTGTGTGCATGTGCGTGTGTGTGTGTGTGCGCGCGCGCGTGCGAGTATGTGTGTGTCAGTGTGTGTGCGTGTGTATGTGTGTGTGTGTGTGTGTGTGTGTGCGCGCGCGCGCGCGTGCGATGTTTGTGCGCGCGTGCGTGTGTACGCGCGCGCGCGTATGTGTATGTGTGTGTCTATGGGAATGATTGTAGGTTTTATTCTTTGTATAGCGCCATGAATAGGGTTTTCTAAATAATGTGCTATGCAAAATGCTAATTATTAATTATTATTATTATTATTATCATTATTACATTGTTGTATTAAAGGTAGGCCTACTAGATGACAAGTAAGCTATAAAAATTTACAAAAATCAGGCACGGCCGGGAGCCACTCAAAGAGAGTGACAGATCATCAGAGGATGAAGCACAAAGCTTCCAGAAGGTGAGGGAAACTATATGCACTGAAAGACATACCCCCCCCCCCCCCCCCCACACACACACACACACCACCCTCATTCTATGTGTTCTCTGCAGGTGGATAACTCGTCCCTGACGGGAGAGTCGGAGCCGCAGTCCCGAGGAACGGAGTGCACGCACGTTAACCCACTGGAGACCTCTAACCTCGCCTTCTTTTCTACTTCTGCCGTGGAGGGTAGGGCCTAGGGTTGGTCCGTCTGTCTGTCTGTCTGTCTGCATGTCTGTGTGTGTGTGTGTTGTTATGCCTGTAGGTCGGGTTCACATCAGACGCGTAAGTTCCGTACGGAAAACCCTAAATAAGTGGAAGAAAGAAGGATAAAAGTGTACGCATATAGGGGGAAATTCGGACACGTGCGCAAATCTTTTTCCTTCTTTGTTTCACTTATTTATGGATTGCGCACGGGTTTCCGCATGGAATATCCGCTTATGTGTGTACACGGCCGTATGCTAACCTCACCTTTTTCTGTTGTTGTGTGGTGGGTAAGGAACAACAGGGTTTGTCTGTCTGTCTGTCCGTCTGCCTGTCTGTCTGCTCGTCTGTCTGTTGTTATGCCTGTATGCTAACCTCGCCTTCTTTTCTACTTCTGCCGTGGAGGGTACGGCCTAGGGTTTGTCTGTCTGTCTGCCTGTCTGTCCGTCTGCCTGTCTGTCTGTCTGTCTCTCTGTCTGTCTGTCTGTCTATCTATCTGTCTGTGTGTGTCTGTTGTTATGCCTGTATGCTAACCTCGCCTTTTTCTCTACTTCTGCTGTGTATGGAGGGTAATTGACATCAGGGTTTGTCTGTCTGTCTGTCCGTCTGCCTGCGCGGAGAGACGAAGGGTCTAAAGTTGACGTTTACCTGTGTTACTTAAAAAAAAAGTATTGACCCTCGCAGACCAAGATCAATAGTGTACTGGAGAAAGTATAGACACCGGTCCTATTTTGACAGGTTGGTCTTTTCTGTCGTGGAAATGTGTTCTTTCCCAGTATAGAAAACTGAGTCTTACGTTCTACTACAGAGACTATGGTCTCGCTTTTCTACCGGGGGGGGGGGGGGGGGGGGGGGGGGGCGGGAGAGTCGATATTGTTTTCGTAACTAACCTTAATGAAAATGATGGGAAAATAAATTCCCTGGGGAAAGAATCCAGCAACGAATGTCCATTCCATCCCCCGGCACAGCCACAGGCTTTTCCAAGAGTGTGTAGAAGCATCCATGTGCACGTTAAAAAAGAAAGAAAAAAGAGAGCCCGCATGCTACTGTCCAAATTAATGTTCTCGTGTTCGATCCATTCCCATGGCACAGCCACAGGGTTTTCCAGGATTTTTGTAGAGGCAGCCAAGTGAACATTTTTAAAAGAATCATCCACAATCCGCAATATGCTACTGTCCAAAAATGTCCTAGCGTCCCATCCATTCCTTACAGGCACGGCCACATGCTTTTGCAGGACTAATAATAATATAATAATAATAATTGGCACTTATATAGCGCACATATCTAGAACATTCTATTCATGGCGCTTTACAAAGAAATAAAACTATAAACATTCACACACACACACACACACACACACACACACACACACACACACACACACACACACACACACACACACACACACACAAAAGACGATGAAGGGGAGAGGGTGGGAAGGGGGGTGACGCGGGGGGGTGGGGGGGTGGCGTCACACACACATACACGCTGCATGCACACACACACACACACATACACACACACACACACGCACGCACGCACGCACGCACGCGCGCACACACACACACACACACACACAAACACACACACACACACACCACTCAATTTCCATACGGCGCAATCAACACACACACTGCATACACACACACACACACACACACACATTGCACGCACACGCACACGCACACGCACACGCACATTCAGGTTTCCCAGGATTTTGTAGAAGCATTTCCACACACAAAATCATCCACAATCCGCAGCTCCTGTCCAAATGTCCCATTCCTTAACAGGCACGGCCACAGGCTTTTTTCTTCTTCCCAGGACTCAGGTTTTCCAGAAATTTGTAGAAGAACCCCTTGTGAGAATTTCAACAACAAAAAAGAATCATCCACAATCCGCAGTATGCTACTGTCCAAAAGATCCTAACGTCCAAAAGATCCTAACGCCTCATCCATTCCTTACAGGCACGACCACAGGCTTTTTCCTTCTTCCCAGGACTCAGGTTTTCCAGAAATTTGAAGAAGAAACCCTTGTGAACATTTCCCCCCAAAAAAGAATCATCCACAATCCGCAATATTATGGTACTGTCCAAAATGTCCTAACGTCCCATGCATTCCCTACAGGCACGGCCACAGGCTTTTCAAGTCCAGGATTCAGGTTTTCCAGAAATTTGTAGAAGAGACCCTTGTGAACATTTCCCCCCCCCCCCCCCCAAAAGAATCATCCACAATCCGCAATATTATGGTACTGTCCAAAATGTCCTAATGTCCCACCCATGCATTCCCTACAGGCACGGCCACAGGCCTTTCAAGTCCAGGATTCAGGTTTTCCAGAAATTTGTAGAAGAGACCCTTGTGAGCATTTCCACAAAAAAAAGAATCATCCACAACCCGCAATATGCTAGTGTCCAAAACATATGTCCTAACGTCCCATCCATTCCCAGGCACAGCCACAGGCTTTTACAGGATTGAGGCTTCCCAGGATTGTGTAGAAGCATTTCCAAAAGAACCCACCATCCGCAGCTCCTGTCCAAATGTCCCAACGTCCAATCCATTCCCTACAGGCACGGACACAGGCATTCCCCCCCCCCCCCCAGAACTCAGGTTTTCCAGAAATTTGTAGAAGAACCCCTTGTGAGCATTTCCAAAAAAAACGAATCATCCACAATCCGCAATATTCTGCTGCTGTCCCAAAATGTACTAACGTTCAACGCATTCCCTACAGGCACGGCCACAGGCATCATCGTGAAGACTGGGGACAACACGGTCATGGGCCGAATCGCTAACCTGGCCACGGGGCTGGAGTCCCTGACCACCCCGATCGCCCGCGAGATCCACCACTTCATCGTGATCATCTCCGGCGTGGCGGGCTTCCTGGGCGTCTCCTTCTTCATCATCGCCTTCATGTTGGGCTACCAGTGGATCGACGCCGTCGTTTTTTTGATCGGCATCATCGTGGCCAACGTTCCCGAGGGCTTGCTGGCTACCATGACGGTACGTATGCTTTTGTTTTGCAGGGAAACAGTGAAGTAAGGAAAGGTAACTCTCTCTCTCTGTAATTAACTCCCTTCACCAATTCGCCTAGCAAGGCATAAGCAACAGCCACTTTGAGACACACCCAGGATCACCGTTTTTAACTTTTTGTTTGTAGGTTTTGTTGGCCCATTGATTTTAGTAACCCCTAAAATACAAGAATGCCGAGAAACCAATCCACCAAACCAACCGGGCCAACAAACCATGTTTGCAAGCAGGCCGCCCGCAATTTGTTTCTACTGAAAAAGCTTAGCCACTATGTCGACACTCAAACTCGCAAAATATTTTATGAAGCCCACTGTCTCAGTCATATCAACTATTCTTCTACAGTTTGGAGCGGAGCAAGTAGCAATCATATCAAACGTTTAGATTCCTTACATAGAAGGGCAGCCAAGCTCATCCTCCCTGATAGTACTCTAACCACTGACCAGAAACTTAATACCCTGCAACTTTTACCCCTACACAAGCACCTTCTCTACAATAAAATAGTGTTCATGCTTAAACTTCATACAGATATTGCACCCCCATGCCTTTCAAACTTCATCCGTGCAGCAACACAACGTTACAACTCATCCAAATACACACTACCTCCTGTTCGCATCGACCTATTTAAGTCAAGCTTTGCGTATTTTGGACCAACTGTCTGGAACACTCTTCCCGGTGCTGTTCACTCCTCTGGTCGATCCCGTCTATCTCTCCGAACTAGTAACTGTCTACTTACCTGCTCGCTCCCACCGTTCTTCCTCTGACTGCTGCACACTCAAGGTTCCTCGGGTCCACACGAAATCGTTTGGTGAACGAACCTTCTACTATTTAGCACCTCACTTATGGAATTCCCTCCCACAACATGTCCGCTCATCTGACTCTATTTCCGTCTTTCGCTCTGCCCTTAAAACTCATTTGTTTCGGACTATTATGATTGATTAGTGTTTGTGTGTGAGGTGTGTGTGTGTGTGGGGGGGGGGGGGGGTCCGTTTTATTGCAGAAATCTTGTAAAAAATGTATTTACAATTATTTTATAATTCGTATTTTGTATGTAGAATGTCTACGTCTTGTAAACTTTAAATGCTTGTAAATGAGGTAGAAGGGTATTTTTGTTTTTGCAAAATCTGTCTATTATAATTAGTCATGTAATTGGTATGTCGATGGCAGTATGATTTTATTTCAAGTTGCAGTATTGTATTCAAACTTGATTGAGAATGTGAATGTGGTCTCTATGTTTCTTCTTAGAATGTTCATATTGTAACTATTTTACTCTTGTATAATTAATTATGTGTGTGTGTGTGTGTGTGTGTGTGTGTGTGTGTGTGTGTGTGTGTGTGTGTGTGTGTGAGTAAGGAAGTAAGAGAACGTTGCGTGCAAGCATCGTGCTTATTTTACTTTCTAATGATTAATTATTTGTTTGCCTTTAATGTTCTTGTTATCAATGTAAAGCGCACTGAGCTCATGTAAGAAAGAGCGCTATATAAATTCCCGTTATTATTATTATTATTATTATTATTATGTTTATCAAAGCCTGCAAATCACTGCACACTTTTAAATCACTTGTACGGACATTTCTTCTTGAAGACGGTACATCATCACAATAGGCATATTATACTCTTGCAATCAACATTCTCTCTCTCTCTCTCTCTCTCTCTCTCTCTCTCTCTCTCTCTCTCTCTCTCTCTCTCTCTCTCTCTCTCTCTCTCTCTCTCTCTCTCTCTCTCTCTCTATGTGCCCGAGGGCTTGGTGACTACCATGATGGTATATGTGTGGTTTTGTGTTTGTTTGTTTGTTTGGTCTCTCTCTCTCTCTCTCTCTCTCTCTCTCTCTCTCTCTCTCTCTCTCTCTCTCTCTCTCTCTCTCTCTCTCTCTCTCTCTCTCTCTCTCTCTCTCTCTCTCTCTCTCTCTCTCTCTCTCTCTCTCTCTCTCTCTCTTTCTGGATGATACCTGCACACTGTCACTATTTTCCTATTGTAGGTGTGCCTGACCCAAACTGCCCAGCGGATGGCCTACAAGAACTGCCTGGTGACGAGCATGGAGGAGACGATGACACTTTCATTATTGTTTCCCTATTTCTTGCTAAAAACAATAATAATTTGGGGGGTGCGCCTTATATTAAGCTGCGCCTTATAGTCTAAAAAATACACTGTCGCTGCTTTATGTCCAGTTTGTTTATTTCAGATGTTCCTGACCCTTAATTGCACAGCTCATAGCCTACAAGAACTGTCTGGTGAAGAACCTCGTTGAGGAGACCTTGACACTTCGATCATTGTTTTCCTATTTCTGGCTTTAACACGGGGGTGCGCCTTATAGTCCGACAAATACGGGTAACCTTTACACTGTCGCTGGGTTTTTTAAAATTCCTATTTCTTCCTTTCAGGTGTGCCTGACCTGAGCGGCAAGAACTGCCTGGTGAAGAACCTGAATACTGAGACCTTGATACTTCGATCATTGTTTTCCTATAATTCCTTCCAGGTGTGCCTGACCCTAACCGCCCAGCGCATGGCCCACAAGAACTGCCTGGTGAAGAACCTGAATACTGAGACCTTGATACTTCGATCATTGTTTTCCTATAATTCCTTCCAGGTGTGCCTGACCCTAACCGCCCAGCGCATGGCCCACAAGAACTGCCTGGTGAAGAACCTGAATACTGAGACCTTGATCCTTCGATCATTGTTTTCCTATAATTCCTTCCAGGTGTGCCTGACCCTAACCGCCCAGCGCATGGCCCACAAGAACTGCCTGGTGAAGAACCTGAATACTGAGACCTTGATACTTCGATCATTGTTTTCCTATAATTCCTTCCAGGTGTGCCTGACCCTAACCGCCCAGCGCATGGCCCACAAGAACTGCCTGGTGAAGAACCTGAATACTGAGACCTTGATCCTTCGATCATTGTTTTCCTATAATTCCTTCCAGGTGTGCCTGACCCTAACCGCCCAGCGCATGGCCCACAAGAACTGCCTGGTGAAGAACCTGAATACTGAGACCTTAATACTTCGATCATTGTTTTCCCATATTTCCTTCCAGGTGTGCCTGACCCTAACCGCCCAGCGCATGGCCCACAAGAACTGCCTGGTGAAGAACCTGGAGTCGGTGGAGACCCTGGGCTCCACGAGCACCATCTGTTCGGACAAAACGGGCACCCTGACCCAGAACAGGATGACCGTGGCCCACCTCTGGTTCGACAAGAAGATCTGGGAGGCCGATACCGAGGAGGGATCCTCCAGTAAGCGGATTTGGTTGGGTTTTTTTACTCACTCGTGTCTCTTTGTTAATATGTTTTAGTTTTATTTCGTTTCTGTGTTTGTTCTTTAGTTCTTATTTGCTCCTGAGCCATTTCTGGTTCGACAAGAAGATTTGGGAGGGCGGTTTTTGGCTCACTCGTGTCTCTTTGTTATGTTTTAGTTTACTTCGTTTGTGTGTTTGTTCTTTCTTTCTCGTTTCTTCCTGAGCCATTTCTGGTTCGACAAGAAGATTTGGGAGGGCGACACTGAGGAGGAGGGAACCCATCCATTAAGAAGTTTTGGTTTTTGGCTCACTCGTGTCTCTTTGTTATGTTTTAGTTTACTTCGTTTGTGTGTTTGTTCTTTCTTTCTCGTTTCTTCCTGAGCCATTTCTGGTTCGACAAGAAGATTTTGGGAGGGCGACACTGATTAGGAGGGAACATCCACTAAGCGGTTTCTGGTTTTTGGCTCACTCGTGTCTCTTTGTTGTGTTTTAGTTTACTTCGTTTCGGTTTGTTTGTTCTTTATTTCTTAGTCCTTCCTGAGCCATTTCTAGTTCGACAAGAAGATTTGGGAGGACGACACTGAGGAGGAGGGAACATCCAGTAAGCTGGTTTGGTTTTTGGCTCACTCGTGGCTCTTGAGTTTTAGTTACATCGTTTCCGTTTGTTTTTTCTTCCTTTCTTATTTTTTCTTGAGCCATTTCTGGTTCGACAAGAACATTTGGGAGGGCGACACTGAGGAGGAGGGAACATCCAGTAAGCGGTTTAGGTTTTTGGCTCACTCGTGTCTCTTGGGTTTTAGTTTACTTCGTTTCCGTTTGTTTGTTCTTTAGTTCTTATTTCTTCCTGAGCCATCTCTGGTTCGACAAGAAAATCTTGGAGGGCAATACTGATGAGGAGGAAATCTCCAGTAAGTGGTTTAGGTTTTTGGCTCACTCGTGTCTCTTGGGTTTTAGTTTACTTCGTTTCCGTTTGTTTGTTCTTTAGTTCTTATTTCTTCCTGAGCCATCTCTGGTTCGACAAGAAAATCTTGGAGGGCAATACTGATGAGGAGGAAATCTCCAGTAAATGGTTTAGGTTTTTGGCTCACTCGTGTCTCTTTCTTCTGTTTTAGTTTGCTTCATTGCTTCATTTGTTCGTTCTTTCTTTCTGGGCCATCCGAGGAGGGAATCTGCGGTCAGTTTTCGGCCATCTTGTACTTTGCGCACACACCCAGCTCGAATTTACTCATAACAAATGTTCACGGAGAAGCGACGTTCTGTCAATCTCGTGGGAAAGGGATAGAGTTAGGATATCAGCCTAGAGTGGGTTTTTTTCTCATGAAGCTGAAAGAAAGCAAACTTTGAGATTCAGGGTCGTGAACATGAGGGGTGGGGGGTGGAGTCTAAAGTACAAGATTGCCGCGTTTTCCTGCTTTAATTGTCCTTCGCCCTGCAGGGAACGTAGAGGAATGTGCTTTTGTGAACCGCTGATCTGATGATTCAGACGATGATGATGATGATGATGCTGGGTGATAATGATGGTGCTGGATGATGCTTATGATGATGATAACGACGACAACGATGATGATAATAACAACGACAACGATGATCATAATAACGATGACAACGATGATGATGACGACTTCGATGACTATACTGATGATTCTGGTGATGATGATGGCGATAACGACGAAGACGATGATGATGATGATGATGATTTTTTTCTTTTTCTTTTTCTTTTTTTTCTCCTTCTAACCAGAGGCACAGTTTAGTCTGTCGGACGAAACTTGGGTGAACCTGGCTAGAATCGCCATGCTGTGTAATCGAGCTGACTTCAAACTAGGCCAGGAACACATTCCTATACTGCGCAAGTAGGCCTCTGTGTGTGCGTGGGCAGGGCTCCCAGGGACCCCATTTGAGGGTCTATGAAGTACTAGAATTCTAGAGGACCCTATTAACGAATGTGCAGGGTGTCCCAGGGATGCACTAGAAAAAAATATTTTTAGCATTCCCAATGCCACTGGGACCCTCTATACTGTAAGTGAAGGAGTCCCTGGGACCCCTTGTTTTGCGGGACGATTGGGAGCCCTTTTGGGTGTGTGTGTGTGGTTGGGTGAATCTGGCTAGAACAGCCATGCTGTGTAATCGAGCCGAGTTCAAACTAGGCCAGGAGCACATCTCTATACTGCGCATGTATGCCTCTAGCTCTGTGTATGTTTGTGTGTGTGTGTGTGTGCGTGTGCGTGCGTGTCTGTTGGTCTGTGTGTGTTTCTGTGTATATGTGTATGATACTCGTAGTATTACGTCACGGCCAATGAGAAAGTGACTTAAAGTGAGAAATGTGTGAAACAACTGGGATCACGTCCATATGGCTTTGCCATCTTGTTGTCTATTTCCCAAACAACCCAGGGAGTGCAACGGGGACGCCTCGGAGTCTGCCCTGCTCAAGTGTGTGGAGATGACGCTGGGCGGGGTGAAGGAGTACCGAGCCCTGCACCCCAAGATGGTGGAGGTCCCTTTCAACTCTGCCAACAAATACCAGGTGATGATGATGATGATAACGATGATGATGATGATGATGGTGATGATGATGATGATGCACCCCAAGATGGTGGAGGTCCCTTTCAACTCTGCCAACAAATACCAGGTGATGATGACGAAGACGATGATGATGATGATAACGATGATGATGATGATGATGGTGATGATGATGATGATGCACCCCAAGATGGTGGAGGTCCCTTTCAACTCTGCCAACAAATACCAGGTGATGATGACGAAGAAGACGATAATGATGATGATAACGATGATGATGATGATGATGGTGATGATGACGATGATGCACCCCAAGATGGTGGAGGTCCCTTTCAACTCTGCCAACAAATACCAG
>JAGGCT020001913.1:47500-50000 GCA_017654935.2 Phymorhynchus buccinoides
CTCGTCCTCACTGAAGGTGTCTATCCACCCCATGCCTCTCTCGTACTCACTGAAGGTGTCGATCCACTCCATGCCTCTCTCGTACTCACTGAAGGTGTCGATCCACTCCATGCCTCTCTCGTACTCACTGAAGGTGTCGATCCACTCCATGCCTCTCTCGTACTCACTGAAGGTGTCGATCCACTCCCATGCCTCTCTCGTACTCACTGAAGGTGTCGATCCACTCCATGCCTCTCTCGTACTCACTGAAGGTGTCGATCCACTCCATGCCTCTCTCGTACTCACTGAAGATGTCGATCCACTCCATGCCTCTCTCGTACTCACTGAAGGTGTCGATCCACTCCATGCCTCTCTCGTCCTCACTGAAGGTGTCGATCCACTCCATGCCTCTCTCGTCCTCACTGAAGGTGTCGATCCACTCCCATGCCTCTCTCGTCCTCACTGAAGGTGTCGATCCACTCCCATGCCTCTCTCGTACTCACTGAAGGTGTCGATCCACTCCCATGCCTCTCTCGTACTCACTGAAGATGTCGATCCACTCCCATGCCTCTCTCGTACTCACTGAAGGTGTCGATCCACTCCATGCCTCTCTCGTACTCACTGAAGATGTCGATCCACTCCATGCCTCTCTCGTACTCACTGAAGGTGTCGATCCACTCCCATGCCTCTCTCGTACTCACTGAAGATGTCGATCCACTGCATGCCTCTCTCGTACTCACTGAAGATGTCGATCCACTCCATGCCTCTCTCGTACTCACTGAAGGTGTCGATCCACTCCCATGCCTCTCTCGTACTCACTGAAGATGTCGATCCACTCCCATGCCTCTCTCGTACTCACTGAAGGTGTCGATCCACTCCATGCCTCTCTCGTACTCACTGAAGGTGTCGATCCACTCCATGCCTCTCTCGTCCTCACTGAAGATGTCGATCCACTCCCATGCCTCTCTCGTCCTCACTGAAGGTGTCGATCCACTCCATGCCTCTCTCGTACTCACTGAAGATGTCGATCCACTCCCATGCCTCTCTCGTACTCACTGAAGATGTCAATCCACTCCCATGCCTCTCTCGTACTCACTGAAGATGTCGATCCACTCCCATGCCTCTCTCGTACTCACTGAAGGTGTCGATCCACTCCATGCCTCTCTCGTACTCACTGAAGATGTCGATCCACTCCCATGCCTCTCTCGTACTCACTGAAGGTGTCGATCCACTCCATGCCTCTCTCGTCCTCACTGAAGGTGTCGATCCACTCCGTGCCTCTCTCGTACTCACTGAAGGTGTCAATCCACTCCATGCCTCTCTTGTACTCACTGAAGGTGTCGATCCACTCCATGCCTCTCTCGTCCTCACTGAAGGTGTCGATCCACTCCGTGCCTCTCTCGTACTCACTGAAGGTGTCAATCCACTCCATGCCTCTCTTGTACTCACTGAAGGTGTCGATCCACGACCAAGGGCTGGCCACCGACAACCGCTACCTGCTGGTGATGAAGGGCGCCCCGGAGAGGATCCTGGAGCGTTGCACCACCTACTGCCACCAGGGCATGGACTACCCCATGGACAAGTACTTCGCCAAGGCCTTCGACTCCGCCTACATGAAGCTGGGCGGCCTGGGAGAAAGAGTGCTCGGTTAGTAGAGTGTTTGTGTGTGTTGTGCTGCGTTGTTTTGAAGGAATAATTAAAGGTGGACCCTGACGGATGAGTTTTTTTGTAAGAAACACGTCGAGATCACCCGGAAAACATCCTTTACAGAGATCGCAACACTCACTTTGCTCTGGTTTCCTAGAAATCAAACCGTCAAATCGGCGATTCCTCCTTGGCGGAGGTGCTGGAAGTCTAATTCTTTCACCCAAAGAGAAGGCGTGTGCCGTCTCTTTTCTAATGGCCGCCAAATCGTTTGCACGAAATTTTCGCAATACAAGCTTTTTTTAAATTATTTTTAAATTTTATATAGTTTATCTAAAGGAGTTTCGCTCACAACAAAAGAAATAGCTCCATTTTTATTTTTTACTGCACTACAAAAAAAAGAAAGCGCTTCAACCACAATGAGTTACCTCCACCCACCCCATCCAAAATGGCTACTATCTCCGCCAAGGAGGAATCGCCGTTTTGACGGTTTAATTTCTTGGAAGCCAGATCAAAGTGAGTGTTCCGATCCTTGAAAATGCTGTCTTTCTGGTGATCTCGACGTGTTTCTTGCAAAAACTCATCCGTCAAGGTGGCCCTTTAATGTTGATTAATTTTGTTTGTGCACAATTCTCTCTGCTAAATGTTGTTGCGTACTGTGTGGCTACAGTGAGCGTCCCCGGCATGGGGCAAATTATCTGACCACATCCTCTTTTGCAGGATGGTTTTGGGTTTGCTCCCCTTTGACTCTTAAATATTGGTTGGGTCTGCAACGAACACCTTTTGCAAGAGTGAATGCCCTTGGTGGGTGAGGGAAGATGGTTCAGTACTGACCAAACAGGGGGATAACTCTCGCCAATAACCCTATTTGATGCCA
>JAGGCT020001914.1:0-25000 GCA_017654935.2 Phymorhynchus buccinoides
CCAAACCTTTATGAGCTGTAGTTGGAGCTTCCTTTATTAACATGAGACATTATGAAACCATAACAGCAACAACAATGAGAAAACCAGCACGACAACAAAGGGAAAGAAACTATTTTGTGTAAGCATACCAGTTTGATTTAGTAAACGGGGCAGGGGAGTTAGGTAAAGCAACCTTTAGTTCAAAATCTAACGTCTGAAACTGAGCATTAATTTCTATTAAATGAGAGAGAGAGAGAGAGAGAGAGAGAGAGAGAGAGAGAGAGAGAGAGAGAGAGAGAGAGAGAGAGAGAGAGAGAGAGAGAGAGAGAGAGTGGGGGGTGGGGGGTGGCATGAAAGCTATTTGCTGTAAAAAAAAATATTACAGATATGAAAAGGACCAACACAGTTATAAACACATATTGCTTTTGAATGTTGACTTCTAACTTGGGACTCTTAATTTCAAAAGTAGATTTCTGTCACCACCCTATGAGTCCCCGTTTCCTTATTGCCAATTGAACATTCTCGTTGAGAATAGGGCCTAATAATTCGCAGTAGTGCGTGATAATCATCACACAGATCAAACATTAGAGCATAACAGACTTCAAAGCAATGTGTCTTTATAGCTGTTGATCAAAATAACAGTTTCATTAAATACTCAGCACGGTTACGCATTCTCAGTTGAAGGTAAAATAAGTGTCACAAAACGGAAAGCAAAAGGTGACATAATTATATTCCTAGATATCGACCAACCTTTTTGTGTATTTGTAATAACAAAGCAACCCAAGTTTTGTTCCCAATCAATCATTACGCATAACACGGTCGGCCCAAATTAATTAACAGATGCGGTTAATTATAAGTGTGCGCGTGATCGATACACCGAACGAATACACAGATACATGTACATTTTGATTGCAAACGCATGCAAACACACAGACACACACACAAACAAAGACACACACACACACACACACACACACACACACGCACACGCACGCACGCGCGCGCGCGCGCGCACACACACACACACACACACACACACACACACACACACACACACACACACACACACACACAATCGGGCAGTCACACATTAGACGCTTTTGCCCCAAATGTCTCTATTATATCAAATGCTCGTCAAAACGGATGCGTGGTCTTGAACTAGGTCAATACGATAATGAAATGGATTCTTATTTATTGTTGTTGTTGTTTGTTTTTGTACCCTGGCTAAAAGACTCCAGGGATCATCCCAACAGCCCAAGCCCTTGAACACTATGGTACAAATGCACCAACTAGGAACGAGAACATTACATGAGTTACCGCTTTTGAATACCCCGCCACGTGTTATGCTAGGAGCTAGTCATGGCTAAAGACAATCCCAGCATAACTATGTAGAACATAGCAACATTTTTATGTAGCCTTGGTGTTCCAGCCTATGTCAGTTGGTCTGACACAGCTTTAAGCCAAGGCGAATTCTTATCTATGAATATGTTGACTGTTTACAGTAGTTAAACATCGTGTGAAAAGGTGTAACATGTCACCTTCTCTGACTCAGCGCTCGTAGGGCAAAAATAATGTAAGTAGGCCAAGAGGCTATGCACACCAGTTGTGCCATTTACCCATTATCAAAGCTATATCAGCTTTCACAGTGCCCATACTGTAGAACTGAGAAGCTGAGAAGCAAAACTCACTTTGACGGTGAATAGTCCCCAGCAGTAACCTAATAACACTCATTAAGACAATGTTTGGTTGGTGAAAACTGGGTGTCTACCCCAGTGTTGTACGGTCATAGCTAGATGACAAGACGATTCAAGCATTCGCGATTTATTCACTGAATACATACTTGTTCTTGTGACCATTTTTTCAACCGACTTCCTCAACCAAATTTGCTGATCTAGGCTACGAACCTCGTGGGTAGGTTTTGGTTGTTTGAATACGTTATAAAAGCGAGCGTGATAAACATCCTTTTGCTTGAATGTTTTTTCCACATATCCCGACTCCTTTCATCTCAACAATGTGTCAAATTTATGAATCCAAATAATCCAGAACCAATGTAATTACTAGAAAAGACAGTCGTATATACTTTATGACAGTGGTTACCGTTCCGGTTAGTTTTCGTCAATTATGTCTAAATCCTGATGCACCAGAGGTTCATTATGAAAACAGACACAGACATTAAGCTTTAACCATGTGAGATCTACCAACAGCAACGCATATCTATGTGACCAGAAGGAACACCCTATGACCTATCAGACTGTTCCATTTGGCCCAGATAAACATATTGTGGTATTATTTTTTAATTCTGAGAGAATATTCAGTAAAAGTTCATTTGATTTTATTAACAATGTATTTCGCTAATCTGAGAGGGCCTTTAACACGACCCGTTGACGAGTGATTCGACACGAACTCGTGTAAATGCAGGACCGGATCACAGACTTTTGAACGGGGGGGGATGCTTGAAACTTTTTTTTAGGCCGGGGTCCAGGGGCCGCCTAGGCCCCGGTGGGGTCCAGAAGCAAAACCCTGGTTGGGGAGTCCAGGGTGGCGAAGCCCCCTGGCCGAAAACGAGTTTTCAACATTTTAAAACTGTTTTGTGGCATCTCCTGTGAGCTCAGAACAGAACTTCTTAAGAGCGTTGGCAGCCGAGGGGGGGTGGGGGGTGCTGCAGCACCCAAAGCCCCCCCCCCCCCTCCCCTAGATCCGGCCCTGAAATAGTCATGTTGGAGGACGTGCCGGGGCAGAACAGTTGATTTGTTTGTAAGTTATCAGATAAGCTTATCGAGGCAAACAAACAGTGTAACACTTTTTGAAGGGGCACCTGACGGATGAGGTTTTGCAAGGAACACGTCGAGATCACCAGAAAGACAGCCTTTTCACTGATCGGAACACTCACTTTGCTCTGGTTTCCTAGAAATCAAACCGTCAAAACGGCGATTCCTCCTTGGCGGAGATGCCGGAGAGAGAAGCCATTTTGGATGGGGTGGGTGGAGGACACTCATTGTGGTTGAAGCGTTTTCTTCTTTGTAGTGCATTAAAAAAAGGGAGCTATTTCCTTTGTTGTGAGCTAAACTCCTTTTGGTAAACAATAAAATTAAAAAATAAATAAATAAAAAGGCTTGAATTGTGGAAATTTCGTGCAAACGATTTGGTCTAAACTCTGGCGGCCATTAGAAAAGAGAAGGCACACGCCTTCCCTTTCACAGAAAGAATTTGACTTCCAGCACCTCCGCCAAGGAGGAATCGCCGATTTGACGGTTTGATTTTTAGGAAACCAGAGCAAAATAAGTGTTGCGATCTCTGTAAAGGGTGTTTTCCTGGTGATCTCGACGTGTTTCTTGCAAAAACTCATCCGTCTGGATGCCCCTTTAAACCGTGCAGAAGCCGCTGTCCTCACTTGGTGATAATTGTGATAGCAGTGGGCCTTGATTTCTCTTAACGAAAGGTTAGTGCGTCGCTAATTCTCTCTTTGCAGATGATTTCAAAATCAGCAATTTATGTCAGTTTTGAATAGGTTACATAACCCCGGCCATGCGGTTTGCTTACTTTGTGTGTGTTTTAAAGCAAGTAACAATCTTTCAAGAATGGAGAGAGGTACAGACTGGAAAACTACAGACCGATGTCCCTGACGTGTGTCCTGTGGTAAAGTCGGATCGCAGACAAAAACCCACTGGACATATCCCACCGGTTATATATATTAAAAGTACTGTATAAATTTGATAATAATTCTGTTAAATTGTTCTTTAAGTTATTTGATGCACAAGTTCAACCAATAGTCCAATATGGAGCTGAAATTGGGGGGGTTGTTTATGGGCATGATATTGAAAAGGTGCATTTTATTTGCAATGAAAAAAGTTCTTAAATGTTGATAGACGTACACCCAATGACCTTGTTTATGGCGAACTTGGCAGATTTCCTATTTATTTGAATTCTTTAGTTAAATATATTAGATATTGGCTTAGATTAGTTTGCACGAATGAGCACAGAGTACCTCTGAAAGCGTATAAAACATTGTATGAACTAGATGCTAAAGGAAAAACTACTTGTGCGTTTCCTAGAACGATGCTGGGCATGGGCAGTTTGTATTTTCTACGCCTCATTCGTGCAGCAACCTCCACCCCCCCCCCCCCCCCCCCCTTCTCCCTATTTTGCGCGGCGGTCGTTTTCGTTGTTGGGATAGATCTAGATCTAGTCTATAGATTCAAGTGGCTCAAACTAGTCAAAGTAGAGCCTGTAGACGCGTCATCATTGCTGCAACCCATTTCTATTCCTAGCGCATACATTTACAGTTCAACTTACACGATCACATACTAGAGTCATTCATACCTTTCTTTAACAACTTTCAGATCAAACTATGTACAAAAACATATGTAAAACAAAAGAAGTGCAACGCCGGGCGGCTGCAACGTCCCCTCGCAGCATCGCCGAGCTACTCCGAAATCGAGAGAGAGAGAGAGAGAGAGAGAGAGCGTCAACCACAGAGCTACAAAGCTGTTTCATGGCGCATGTGTGTTCGGACCCGTGATTTGAGCGCGCGCGATCATGCGCACACGAGCGCACAGAAAAATTCATGACAACTGTGTTATAGATCATTCATCAAGAAATGTGAAAAAAACTGCATTGAAATACATGCAAAACTTCACGAGATATTAGTGATTATGTGTTTTGGGGTTTGAACCCCGTAACTGGCGCGACCTTGACCTTAATGTAAAACTAAATACATCAGTGGATAGCTTGCATCTTGGCAAACTAGCATGCCAAATTTGATGATGATAGACTGAATAGTTTTTTAGATAAACGGACGAATAGCCGGACGGACAGATGGACGGACGGATGGACGGACGGACGGACGGAGGCACGCCGGACGGATCAGACAGAAACAATAGTTCCCGAACCTTCGGCTCGGGGACTAAAAATAAACACGGTGGTTGTCGCACAGCTGTGGTGCGCCAGGGGATATCACTCACTCCTATGTCAAACTTGTGAAAGATGTGCAGGAAAAGACCCTAACATACATATTGTAACATACATATATTGTAGTCAGCAGGATTGCTCCGACTCATGTACAAGAGCTCAACATCAAGAGGGGAATTTTTAATGCTGAGATCCTCGCAAGTCTGTCCAGTTTAAAGAACGTGTCCATTGTGTCCCATGAGAACATCGGTAACAACAAAAGAGTACCTTTAGGACCTCATTCCCCTGTCACAGAGAGGCCTGAGTGTTTTCGCGGGTAACCTCAGGCGGCATCTCCACTATCTGTTTTGGTCAAAACCGAACCGTCCTAGACGCCGCTTCACGCAAATACCTCCCTGGCAGAGCAGATACCAGCAACAACACCGGCGTGGAAGAGACCAGCCAGATCGTGACAACCGGTTGTCATAACTCCTGTGGCAGTCTTCTGTTCGGAAAAGTGGATGATACTTTTTCAGTTCGCCATTATCCCTATTGAGTAGTCATTGTGTTTAAGAAAAAAACGTGTTTTTTCATATTTTATTAATTGACTGTTGTTTTCGTTTTCGTTTTACTGTTCGTTTTAGATGTTTTCTTTTTAGTTGTCAATTTCGTCAATTTTAAAGTATATTCTACATTCTTTCTATGTTATAAAGAACATCTTGTATGGCAAATAAATCAAATATTAACATCCTACAATGGAAGAGAGAGCGAGATACAGGGGAGCTTGATCTAAATACATTTTAAAATGCTCTACAGTTCAAAATTCAAATAAAATGGAACTCGGTATAAGGTCTGACATCCATTTTCCTAAACGTGCTAAACGCATTCGTTCTAATAAAACTATATTAACATTTTCTTCTAAACTGTTGACAAAATCAGGTGTAAATCAAAATCAGTTGGCTGTGCGTTTTCCAGTAAGTCCCATTCCAAACTGGGAGCTTTGCAAGGCAAAATTTGATTATAACTACACAACTGTATCTAAAAATGATAACATTAACATTCTTGCCTGTGAGGCTAAATCTCATATCAACGATTTGTATCCCAATCATTTCAATTTTTTTACTGACGGTTCTTTACTAGGCAATAATGCAGGCTGTGAATTTGTCATTCCCACATTAAAAATCGAAAATCTTTTTATCTTGGTAAAGACTTCTCCATTTTCACAGCTGAATTAATAGCAATTTTAATGGCTATTCAGTATGTTATAGATGTTCCATTTAACTTCTATGGTGTTCTTTTTTGTGTAGATTCTAAATCTGTTCTTCAAGCGTTAGAATCAACAAGTAAAAAAACCAGGGCTGAAATCATTACAGAAATTAGAATACTTATTCATATTCTTATATCAAGAGGTATCACAGTTGATTTTTGTTGGATCCCATCTCATTGTTCGATTTCTGGAAATTAATGGGCTGGTCGTACTGCTCGGGCAGGGGCAAACAAATCTGCCAATTCCACGGATATTCACATTCCCTGGAGTTTGCAAGAAGGTTATTCTCTCTTACAAAGAGCTTCTTTTGAACATTTTGATAAAATCTACAAAGAATCTACGCTTCACAAAATACATAAACCTGAATCTTCCATAAAGTGTTGTTTAAACTCCCGATCATGGAAGTCTCAGAAAAGAGATTCCTTGGTAAAGTATGTATTTCTTAATAGAAATGTAAACAAACGTCCAAGACGCCGTAAAACGTTTGTTTCACTACTTTATAAACTTAAGCTAAATGCTTATTTGATGTCTTTTAGTGACATGGGTGTTAAATCACTGTGGTGCCAAGAGGCGACAGTGGCGATGAAAGGGTTAAGACTAAATTCATAAAAAATCGTCAATGTGTATGCGGTGCTATTGATAATTGTACAACAACACACATTCTATATTATTGCCTTTATTTCGAATCGACCCTATCAGACTTCAGAAAAGATGAATCCAAATGTATATTCCAAGATGCCGTATCTCTTTTGAACTTTGTACAAACTTTAATGTTAAGTCCAGTTGGCTTGTTTCTATGATTGCTGATGTTTAGAATGTTTTCATTTTGATTTTATAATAGTTCAATTCTGGAGTTGTTTTTTGGTGTTTTTTTAAAAACTGTTTTAATTTAGCATTATATCCCATAATGTTACATACAAATATGCAATTTAAGCACACACAGATACACGTGCACATATCCACGCGTGCACACTCACACACACACTTTCATGTCTAATATCACTTTTAAGTGAAAAGACGCTAAATTAAAGAACAAGAACAACACACACACACACATTATAGATGTTCATGTTCTAATTACTTCTCTACTGCAAATATGTATTTTTGTGTGTTTCAGTTTCCAACACAATCATTGGGTCAGCACCATAAAAATGAAGTGGACACTTTGGATACATACGTGCTGGATGGTGATGCAGGCAAACCAGTTCCTGCTTTTGGGTGCCAAACGAGTTGTTCAGATCCCATGTCCTTTCACCAGCCATTTCCTATATCACATCAAGGTTGCGCGGGCACTCCAAGATCTTGGTCACCAAGTATGGATTGCTATGCCGGACTACCAAATAGAAAACGGGTTTCATGACACATCAAACATCTCCATCATCCCGTACGAAACGAATGCGAACCATGAAGAAAATAGAATACAAGCCGTTGCGCGAAATTATTTCTCCGGAAAACCAGCCAGTGAAATATTGCAAACTGTGGTGGTTTCTGGTGCTAGGAATATGAGTGACGACATCTTGACAAACAGAAATCTAGAACAAAGGATTCGGGATGTTCAACCCGATTTGATGCTTCTGAACTATATAGCACTTGTCTCCCCGTTGGCTGTTCTTCCCTACAAATTGCAGGTCCCTTTTGCAATGCTCGGAGTGGTGTATGATGTCCACGCTACGAGGATTCCCTACTCATCTGCTGCAAATGCAGTGCCAATGGGAGTTTTCACGGATGACATGACATTTTCCGAACGAGTGAAGAGCATGTTTATCCACGCACTTTTGTATGTGTACAACCCGTTCATGCCCAGAGATGCAGTATCCATTTACGCCCCAGAAATGCCCTACATTTCTAACAGTGAATTACTGGCACGGGCTGAGCTATGGCTGGTGGAGATGGACCATATTTTGGATTACCCAAGACCCACTCTGCCCAACGTCAAACTGATCGGGGGAACTGTGACAGATAAAGTCAAACCTCTACCTTCTGGGCTTCGGGAATTCATGGACGAGGCTACACAAGGAGCTGTTATAATAACATTCGGTGGTTCTTTGCTAGGTTTGCCAAAGGCGTTTAGTGACAAACTGTTCCAAGTGTTTCTGAACCTTCCCTTCAGAGTGGTGTTCCGATCCAACCTGACCTCTCCAGATCCAGACAATGTTTGGACCTCTAAGTGGTTGCCTCAGAACGACTTGCTGGGTCATCCTAACACTAAGCTATTCCTCAGCCACTGTGGTAAGAATGGTCAGTATGAAGCTCTTTATAATGCCGTGCCTCTTCTCTGCAATCCTATTTTTGCTGAGCAGGCGTACAACAGTGAACGAATTCGGAGGAAAGGTTTTGGAGAAATTGTTGACATCCGCACTGACACCATCAAAGAACTGCACAGTCGTATCGTGACAGTGGCCCAGGAACCTCGCTACAAGCTGGCCATTTCCAAAGCGTCCACCCTGTTCCGTCAACAGTATGGATCACCCATGAAGGAAGCCGCCAAATGGCTGGATCACGTGATGCAGTATGGCGGGGAGTACATGCGCTATGCTGGTCAGAAAATGCCCCTGTATCAGTTCCTTGGGCTCGATGTCTTTGCATGTGTGTTTGGAATAGGAATCCTATCATGTTTGATCATGTACTGTTGCATACAAATATTGTGCAAATGTTGTTTTAAAAGAAAACCCAAAACTGACTGAACTAGAACTGACTCAGCTAAAAGAGTAAAGGATGCAATGAATCACTTAGCTTTAATTCACTTACAGATAGATTTGAAATAAAATGTAGGCCTACTGTTTTAGGAAGCAATTAACATTATTGTATAGAGTTGTTTGTCAATGCTGGTTAGGTTATTTCACATGTATTTAATAAACACGTCATGTATCTCAATAATGATAATAATAATAATTAATAAAATTTATATGGTGCAGTATCCTGACAACAGTTCAAAGCGCCTTACAGATACAACGCATATACAAAACACACATGAACATGATAATACAGGCACTAATACAATTCACTACTATTTAAATACACAATAGAATACCAGGATATACAGATCATATAAGATACATATAAATATACACATGCACAATAAGAGATAATAACAGATGCAAACGGAAGAAAAAAATGAAAACACACGCACTCGCCAGCTTAAAGCCAACATATTGACGTCCTTAAAAAAGAATTGAAAATGAATGTAAATGAAGAGAAGCGACACACACTCGCGTACGCCCATGCACACATAAAAAATCAAACCCAAAGTCAAATCAAAATCAAATCCCCACCCCACCCACTAATCCGCTCCAGTCAACAAAATGACATAAGTCAATAATAGAGTAAGAAATGGAGAGGGGAGGGGGGGATTCACACACACAACACACACGCATGCGCATGCACACACACACGCACGCAAGCATACACACACAGAAACATACACGCGCATACACACACACGCACACATAAACACACACACACACACACACACGCACGCACACACGCACACACACACACACACACACACACACACACACACACACACACACACACACACACACACACACCTTGGAGTTCTCTGTCTCAAACATAGTGTACGCATCAAGGCCAAGGCACCATCTCCCTATTTCGCTCCAACACGTCGGCCTTCATTAGAGGGGAGAATGAGAAGAAAGGAGAATCACTCAACAAAAGAAGTGCAGTAGGATTTTCTGAAGAGATAGGTTTTTCAGGTTCTTCTTGAAAGTGTGGATAGATGGGCTGTTGCGAAGACTGTCGGGCAGGCTATTCCACACCTTTGCGCACTGGAAGCGAAAGGCTCTCTGCCCAGCTGATTTTATATTGTAGTTTGGGATCTTTAGGAAGTTGTGACTGCTAGAGCCAAGAGACCGAGAGGGTACATATGGTGAGAGCATACTTGAAAGATAAGCAGGGAGAGAATCGTCGTGAAATTTGAAAGCTAGGGTGGCCATCTTGTACGTGCTGCGATAGGAAGCCAATGTAGCTGTTTGAGAAGAGGCGTAATGTGGTCGCGTTTTTTCTTTCGCAGTACGAGCCTAGCAGCATTGTTTTGCACTTTTTATATTCTAGAGACAGATGAAGAAGGAAGACCAGCAAGAATGCTGTTACAGTAGTCTAATCTAGAGAGAATCAGTGAGCGAACAAGGTGTGCTGTGCTTTCTTCTGAGAGGTATGGTCTGATTGCTGCAATCCGCCGCAAGTGAAAGTTGGAAGTACGACAGAGAGAATATATTTGAGAGTCCATGGACAGAGTTTCATCAAGACGAACACCGAGATACTTTTTTTTATTTTTTTTTATTTTTTAAACTGTTACCACTCTTTACTTTCACAATATAACACACAATGCTGACATAACTGTTACCACTCTTTACTTTCACAATCTAACACACAATGCTGACATAAACTGTTACCACTCTTTACTTTCACAATATAACACAATGCTGACATAACTGTTACCACTCTTTACTTTCACAATATAACACAATGCTGACATAGCTGTTACCACTCTTTCCTTTCACAATATAACACACAATGCTGACATAGCTGTTACCACTCTTTACTTTCACAATATAACACACAATGCTGACATAACTGTTACCACTCTTTACTTTCACAATATAAACACAATGCTGACATAACTGTTACCACTCTTTACCTTCACAATATAACACACAATGCTGACATAACTGTTACCACTCTTTACTTTCACAATATAACACACAATGCTGACATAACTGTTACCACTCTTTACTTTCACAATATAACACAATGCTGACATAACTGTTACCACTCTTTACCTTCACAATATAACACACAATGCTGACATAACTGTTACCACTCTTTACTTTCACAATATAACACAATGCTGACATAGCTGTTACCACTCTTTACTGTCACAATATAACACAATGCTGACATAACTGTTACCACTCTTTACTTTCACAATATAACACAATGCTGACATAACTGTTACCACTCTTTACTTTCACAATCTAACACACAATGCTGACATAGCTGTTACCACTCTTTACTTTCACAATATAACACACAATGCTGACATAACTAACATTTTCACACCATACTTTACTATAACACACTAACATCAACATTACATTTTCACATCATACTTTACTATAACACACTAACATCAACATTACATGTTCACGTCATACTTTACGTCATACTTTATGCATCGTATTGTCAGTGACTTCTCGCGTCAAACCTTTTTTTTAAAAACACCGCTCTATCTCTTTACCAATACAAAACACATGATAACACCGCTCTATCTCTCTTACTAATACAAAACACACCTCGCTGCTGTTGCTGGAGTCAACCACAATTTTTTCCCAATTTTTTTTCTTCTTTTAAAAAAAAACCAAACATTAACAAAACATTAAATAATATGCAAAAATTAGTAGAATGGTAAATAAATAATTAAATTAATTAATAGAATTAATTCATCAATAAATCTACAACTTAATGCCTCTAGATATAAGTACAACTGTTTCCATAAAAAAGATGTGCCTATGAAAGAAAATAACCTTTAAAGAAACAGAATCCAAAAAAAAAAGAAAAAAAAAAGAAGAAGAATGAAACTTCATCAGAAAGGGGGGGGGGGGGGGGGGGGGGGGATCTAAACAAACAAACGGGAAAACAGAAGAAAAAACAGAGTGTTTGTGTGTGTGCGCGTGCGCGCGCGTGTGTGTGTGTGCGTGTGAGCGCGAGCGCGCGCGTGCGTGCGTGTGTGAATGTGCGCGTGTGTGAGCGTGCACTTGTGTGTGTGAGTGCGCGTGTGTGTGTGCGCGCACGCGCTCGTAGAGAGAGAGAGAGAGAGAGGGGGGGGGGGGGGGGGGGGGAGAGAGAGTTTAGTTATGGATTTAAAAATGTTTTCCGTATATCTAGTTCTTTTTCAAAAAGGGTTGTAATGTCATAACCAATGCCATACCGAAATTTACTAATCACCATTTTAGCAATTAATATTATATGATTTACATATCGAACAAACGGTGTTTTGCCTTTGTCTGGCATGTATCCAAATAGAATATCAGTTTCTGTTAGAGATATTTGTTGGTTGGTTTCCTTGAAGATTACGTCAGTGCACGTTTTCCACACTTTCTCTATTCTAGAACATTTGAAAAAGAAATGTTCAATGAAATCAGTTTCGTTACAGAAAGTACAAAGAGTATTATTTCTGAGACCCATTCTATAGAGAAGAATATTTGTGGGATAGATATTATGAAGTAGTTTCCAGTGTAGGAGTCTTAGTCTTTCTTCTTTAGTAGAAATGCGTGCAATTGACCAGTGATGTTCTGTAAGAACGATATTGTATTTACGTAGTCAGAAATTTAGAGCGCATGGTTGAATAGTAGAATATGTCGTCAGATGATGTCGAATGATTTGAGGAGTGATTTTAACGCGAGGTGTGATTATATTCCTATTTTCGGTAGAATATAAACGAAGCATTTGTTCGGCTGAACGGGAGTGCAAGGCTGTGCATATTGCATTATATTCAAATTGACGAGTTGGCTTATTACCTACCTTCTCACATACATATTCGAAGGACAAAACATTACCGTCAACTACCATATCTGAAATCAGAGAGATGCCAGCAGAAGCCCACTCTTTAAAAAAAAACACATTTTTGTCTGTACATTAATCGTGAGTTATTCCATAAACAGTCATGGTTTAAAAAAAAAAATGTATCACGAGGGCCGTTCTTAAGCTTAGTCATATTATCTAGCCATATTTTTAATACATTTTTCCAGAATTCGGATTTGATATAATTCAATCCAGCAAATTGTGTTGAAGAAACATCTGATTTAAAACAGGATAAACTGGTGCCAAGGACAGAGAAGAGGGACTTAGGGATTATCGACCATGTTTCCCCTTCAGACTGGAGCAGCTGGACTGCCCAAGACAAAAGGAATGACGTCTGCATTGTATTGACATCAATCATTTTTAACCCCCCGTTTTCTATGTCACTGCAAACAACGACTCTTTTAACCTTTTCATATGCTTTTTTGTTCGAAAATTTCTTCTTCCATAGAAATCTGAATGAAAGAGTGTTTAGTTTGTTAAGAACACTCGTTGGAACCACTAAAGCCTGCATGATATACACAAACTGTGACACTAAAAATGTTTTGATAATACATATTTTCCCGCTTATACTCAGATTACGTTTTGACCACAATACCATTATTTTCTGTATGTTATCTATTCTTGTTGACCAGTTTTCCTCAATTGTGGAGGCAGGAGTGGAGTTGGAGAAAACTATTCCAACTATTTTAACTCTGGTCTTCCATTTTAGGTTAAAAAATGTTTCATCCGAATGTTTCTTTGAACCCAGCCACATGGCTTCAGTTTTGTTTTTATTAATATCCAGATTAGAAAATTCGGAAAATTTACTAATTATGTTGAGAACCCTTTCTAAATCATGCTGATCTTGCAAAAATAAAGTAATGTCGTCAGCATATAATAAAATGTTCAGCAAGTTTGTTAGAGTTGTAGCTGTTGTCAAGATAGGTAATTTCAATCCTTTCAGTTGCGTATCATCTCTAACTTTAATCGCTAGCATCTCTAGTGCTAAAATAAAGGCCAGTGGGGAGAAGGGGCATCCTTGACGTATTCCACACCTGACTGGGAAGCTCTCAGACAACCAACCCAAATAGTTGACACAGCTCTCTGTGTTAGCAGTGATCACTTGGACCCATCTTACGAAGTGTTCCCCAAAGCCAAAACGTTTAAATGCCCAGATTATAAACTCTTTTGAGATGGAATCGAAGGCACGGCGATAGTCGACTGCCAGAAGTATGCCTGGTTTATTTGATGTGTTCATCATGTCAATTGAATCATCAATCAATCTTATCATTGTACTAACCTTCCGTCCTTTCATAAATCCCACCTGATTATCATGTATTATATGCGGAAGTGTTTTAGATAGGCGTAAGGCTAGGCATTTAGCCATCAGTTTATAGTCGGTGTTAGTGAGAGAAATGGGACGCCAGTTAGAAAGTTCGTCTCTAGCTAGTCCCTTCCCCTTATGAATAAGAGTGAGAACGGCCTGCCTTTGGGTCACTGACATCTCCCCCTGTTGATAAGCGGCATTGAACGAATCGAAAATCAGTTTTTGTAATTTAGACCAAAAGAATTTGATAAAATTAGTAGTTATTCCGTCAGGCCCAGGCGCAGATCCCCCTTTCATTGTCTTTAATACTGACGCTATTTCAGCTAATGAAAGCTCTGAATCTAGATCTAGTCGCTGCTCCTCTGTTAATTTAGGGACATTGCAATTACACATAAATTCATTTGCTTTCGCTTCTTCAAACTCTCTTTTGTTTGTGTGTATGTCTTTATAAAATCGAACTTGTTCTTCCATAATACTCTCCTGTGAAGAAAAGATTTCCCCTTCTGAGTTTTTCAACCTATCCATAATTTTACCATTGGCCCTGGCTTTTTCCATGCCTAACAAATATTTAGTGTTCTTTTCCCCGTCTTCAATAAATTTGATGATACTTGACAGAGGTCTTAAATGAGACAGAACTAGAGCCTAGGAACAGTGGTTCTTTCTTTACTTGTTTTAATCGGAGAGAGTCAGCAGTAGCCAAGAGTTCTGTTTTATCTTCATTGAGTTTTAAATTGTTTTCACTCATCCAGGTTTTTACATCAGAAATACAAGAAGTTATGTTCTGAGAGATAAGAGGAAAGTCTGTAGGAGGAGCACCTGTCTGTATTTCGGTATCGTCTGCAATTTTTTCAAACGCCAGGTTGTGGTCCTCGATGATAGAAGAAAGTGGCTGAGTGTAGAGGGTGAAAAGAATGGGGCCTAAGACAGACCCCTGAGGCACACCACATGAAAGATCAGCAAGCTTTGAAGTATTGCCAGCAACAGAGACAGAATGTTTGCAGTTTGACAGATAGGATCTGAACCACTCGAGAGCTGTTGAGCCAATGCCATAGACGCTGTATCAGTATTTCATGATCAAGAGTGTCGAACGCAGCTGTTAGGTCTAGAAAGGCTGTTATTGACACTAGTCTGTCATCCTGGTTAGTGAGGAGATTGTCAGTGACAGAGAGAAGGGCTGTTTCTGTGCTATGGTTTGCTCTGTAAGCTGACTGGTGGATTTCTAACAGATTATTCTCAGAGAGGTGTTTTTGGAGTTGTGTGAGAACAGCTTTTTAACCCTTTCACCGCCAGCCATATTTCAGCAAAACAATTCCATTAAATGTACCTGGGTAGAGAACAAAAACCATCTGCAGTATTGGGGATTCTTCTGTGACATATACAAAATAAGGTCTACCCTTACTTCCCAAAACTAAGACAATAGGGTCTTTGGATAATATACCCCAATTTGATGCCTTCTGTGACATAGGTGTTAAATCACTGTGGTGCTAAAATGCGACTTTGGTGGTGAAAGGGTTAAAGGATCTTAGAAATAAAAGGGAGGTTGGAGACTGGCCGATAATTGTTCAGACTGTTTGGATCCAGGTTGGGGATTTTTCAACAGTGGGATAACATAGGCTTGTTTCAATGAGTCATGAACTTTACCAGAAGACAACGATGCATTGATAATGCATGTTATCAGTGGTCATCGATACAGTGTCTTAGTAAATCAGTGGGGATAGGGTCAAGGGCACAGGTTTTTGAGGGGGAACTCATTATAATGGTTCGCACAGCTTCTTGTGAAACTGGCTCAAAATGTGTCAGACTCATCTGTGTTCTTTAGTGCAGACTAGATTTAGTGAAAGAATATTCTGGAAAGAATGTATAAAACTATGATTAATAGAAAATTATAACAAGACGACGGATTGGGACGATTAAGTAATAAACTGACAACGCCACTGAAGTCATGAATACTTTGATGGTGATTACTTGGGCCATAAGCATTTGGGTCATAATTAGAAACTTCAAGATGACCAATGAGACAGTTTAACTATTATTCATTCCATAGAAGATGTGTCTACGAACAATTTTGTTTCAAGAGTATACTGTATATACTTTTGATCAAACGCTTAATACATTGCTTCTATCAAGAAAGTGTTATAAAAGTGGATTAAACTGCAAGGGGAGAGTCTGGATATAATGATTGTTTGGGCAATTGTATCCAGTTTCGTACTGTATAAGAGAACTGATGGATTTGTTGTACTGTGCTTCCTTGCCCAAGTTGTTTTTTCCTTCTCCTTGGTACGCATTTAATTTCGTTGTTAAAGCTTTTTGATCTTGGGGAATGTCCACACACACTTAATACTAGGCCTTGATTTGTGGGCTTATTGGTCCTATAAACATTGTAAAATACTGTTGCTGTTTTTATAAGCTTTCGGGAAATCATCTGTTAATGAAACAAAAGCTGTAGGCAAAGAAACGTGTAAACAACTGAGTATAATGCAGTATGGCGGGGAGTGCATGCGTTATGCTGGTCAGAAAATGCCCCTGTATCAGTTCCTTGGGCTCGATGTCTTTGCATGTGTGTTTGGAATAGGACATATCATGCTTCATGATGTACTGCTGCATACAAATATTGTGCGTGTATTTCTTTATGTTTTGATTGAAGGTCTTTGAATATGGATGATGTTTCAATGTTTTGAATCGCTTTGTTCTTGTAAAATGTTACTTTATGCATTGACTAGTTATCCAAATGTAATTTGAATGTATTTGTTAAGAACGTATATGTACGTGGATATTGGGTTATACAGTATTGGATAGTTTGAAGTGCTTTTCTAGTTATGCTGCTTTTCAAGTTTGAAGTTATACTGCTTTTACTGCTTTTCATATGTCAAGATGAAAAGTGATGATATGAGAACAATGATTATGATGATGATCATCATCATCAATATGATTTTAAATGATTTCTTTTGTCGTGAAAATATATTTATTGAACTGTTCTACATTACATTTAAATTTCCTCGTTGTCTCAAAATGTTTGTCATTAATTTCTATTTCATTTTCGTGAATTATGAAGGTAATGCCGTGATCGTCTTAAGATGCTTGTGCATAATTGCGAGATGTGAAATCCTATTTAAATCATGAGAGGGAGAGATCATCTTTTTGTTTTGCATGTACTACTTTTTGCTTCGTTTCCACATTTGTTTCACAAATTGTTAACCTTTTTTCTTTCTTTAAAGAACCTTCTTCTATTTTTTCCAGAATATATTATAATTATTACAAGAAATGACAAAAGGAAACTTGGTGGTTTCATTGTTTTGCTGCCTGGGTGTTATGATGTGACTCGAATGCGGGTGTGAATGTATGGTCATACTTTGTGGTGCATAAGATTGAAGTTAGCTCATTCAAGTCGTTCCAGACATATACGTGCGGAATTAATAGATAGCTGTCAATTTGATGCATTTGCTTCAAGGGAAGTAAATCTGTGTGCACACCATACCCTGGTCACTTCTTAACTCGCTTCGCTCAAATACACCACAATTTTGCCTCTGACTTTGCTTTTGTAGTGGTTTGTTGTGGGGAAATCAATTAGTGTGGAGAGTGTTTCTATATAAAGTTTATACATAAAAAAAAGTCTGATCTACCATTTCCCTTTGTCTAAACCTGAAGTAAAAACCTGTAATCTTCTTTCATTTCTCCTTTTGTTTATGTATGTTTTGTTTGTGTGTATGGCTGGAATGATGTGCGAGTGTTTTTTTTAATAAATCAAAATCGTTGCGATGCGAATGAGTTAAACGACGCATTTCCCACTCCAAAAGTAAGTCTATACAGTAGACCGATTTTATATATGTTTTCTTTCACTATTTGTTTTTAAATAGCAAGAGGCTATTTATTTTACTACCTTTAAGCAGTACGTCACGGTGTTGCCAACAGGAACGATTTAAAAGAAAATAGTTCCGAAAGATATGGTATTATTAAAGCAGAATGCTTATGTATGGATGTAACACTGACATAGAGCCAACCTCAACGAAAACAAAGTTGATGTTAATTTCTGAGAAACTCGGCTAAATGTGTTTTAGATTATAAAATAAAGATACCTGTATCTGAATAAGTCACACCTATATTCAAACATTATTCCGTGTTCTTTGGCCAGTGCCTTCAACATCTGTAAATGTCGATCAACATCCGTATGACAAAAACATAACTTAGTGGAAGTTTTGAAAAAAGAAGAAAAATACAAACAGAAAAGGACCCCCCTCTCTCTCTCTCTCTCTCTCTCTCTCTCTCTCTCTACGCGTGTGCGTGTGCGCGCGTGTGTGTGTGCGTGTGTGTATGCGTGCGCGCGCGCGCGTGTGTGCGTATGTGTGTGTGTGTGTGTGTGTGTGTGTGTGAGTGCGCGATACCACCACACCTGGCTTCTTCTTTTTTTTATAATGCCATTGGCATACACGTAAGCAGACTTTCAAAGTAAAATGCGGGTCCGGAAGAAGAAAATCAGGTTTTACGTCCTCTCAGCTGTCAACAGCACATGTGGAATGAAACCATTAACCAACCATCACGTGTGGTTAAAATGATAATGCGGGTCCAACAAAGTGGGCGGCCTTGAACTAGGCCAAAGAGACCGTAAAATATTAATGGGGACGCGTGTATTAAAGACACGATGACGCACCACGATTAAGTCCCTTGGGTTTTTTTTTACTGGGTAGCTGTGACCCACATACACATGTCCCCAACTTAAATTGAGGCTGCTCTTTAAAATGATGTTTCGTTTTCAATTTAGGGACATTTGTATGGGAGTCAAACCTGGTCAAAACAAGACGTTTTAACAGCTATAAGAGGGAAAACACGTGAAACCCGTGATTTTGACACGTGTCCTGGTGGGTCTTTAAATTCTATCGCCTGAGCACCTGGATAGGCTGACATTTTTATTTTCGTTTACCATGAGTCACCGTCACGTGTGTGTGTGTGTGTGTGTGTGTGTGTGTGTGTGTGTTAGTCGTGTCTGACCATGACTTCCAAATAGCAAAGGAATATTATGTTTGCAAAACGCATAATTAACCATAATTATAACCACGTTGAACCTCAAAATGTTCATAAACAAACATTTAATCCGTTTTTAAGTTTTCTCCTTTTGGTAAGCAGACTAACAGGTACGCAGACGTGCAAGGGTACAGCATTAATGTAGGCCGTATTTGACAGAGGTAGGCCTAGCTTTAATAAACCAACCTAATGAATAAGAAACACCCTCACACGGCCACGTAGGCCCTACGATACGATTCGATCACGTGATCTCGATGCGCCATTCACATTTGTTCTTGGAGACCACGTGATCGAATCATATCGCACAGTTGTGCGATTTTAGTGGACGTGTGGCTAGACCTTGACTGCAAAAAGCCTAGAAGTTACAGAGTGATAACTTCGCGGCCAACAAACCTTACACAGAATGAAGCCAACTTTCTCAGGTGCCCACCGGTTCGCATAATGCGTTTCGCATAATCCTTTGATCAGAGCCGCTGACGCAAGTCAAGTGTCTCTTCCAAAAAAACCTGTCAGTTCGCATAAACGGGTTTGCCATTTCCCATATTATGCACTCTTGCTGGTTCTAATGCACTCTACGTGACTTTCTGTTATTTTCTTACTATCCCTAACCCTATCCTTAACGTATCCCTAACCCTATCCCTAACTTTCTGAGTTTTATGCGAAATGCCATGTCCACAAAGCTTTGTATGCGAAGCGGCAGTATGTGAATCGGCTTTATGCGAAGCGGCAGTATGCGAAACGGCAATAAGCGAACCGGGGCGCACCGACTTTCTCACCTCCCACCTAGAAGTTGAAAGGGTGGAAGGTGAGAAGTGTTAGTGTTGTTGTAGGCAGTGAGTGAGTTCACAATGATCCCCAGCTGTAGTGTAGGTGAAAAAGTGGGAGTAAAAAAACCCAGCTTCAGTCAGGTGCGGAGTGCGAGCTCTTTGTATATTCAGGCTTTTCGGTGACAGTGATATCTCTCACCCAAGCGCGCGTGTGTTGCCAGCCAGGTCAAAATATATGCTGGAGAAACTGTTGAAATGTCAGACTCGGCCAATGCTCTCCACGCGCAAGTCTGTCTAGCCAACGTGTGTGGGATCGGCTTCGCCTGTTTGAAAAGGTAGGTAGGGACTGAAAGAGTGAGTTTTTGAATGAATGAAATTGTGCTTAAAGTCTTCCAGTCTGGAACATGGTCATATGGGACAGTAGTAGATATTCAGATGGTGGGAACGACCCTGGAGGCAATGCCTGGAGGCAGTGCAACACCAGGAAAGTCCCGATTTTTTAGCAATACAGATGTGCATTAGAGTGTGAAATTTTGAATGAAAATCCGTTTAACGTCCTCCGGTCTGAAACAGACACGTATATGGGACATTAGTAGATATAAAGATGGTGGGAACGATCATGGAGGCAATGCCCGGAGGCAGTGCAACTCCAGGAAAGTCCGGAATTTTTATCGATACAGATGCATAATCTATTTATATGCTGCCAAGAGTGAAGTTTGTAATGAAAATCTGTTTAACGTCCTCCGGTCTGGAACAGACACATATGGGACATAAGTAGATATAAAGATGGTGGGAACGACCCTGGAGGCAATGCCCGGAGGCAGTGCAACACCAGGAAAGTCCCGATTTTTTAGCAATACAGATGTGCATTAGAGTGTGAAGTTTTGAAAGAAAATCCGTTTAACGTCCTCCGGTCTGAAATAGACGCATATGGGACATTAGTAGATATAAAGATGGTGGGAACGATCATGGAGGCAATGCCCGGAGGCAGTGCAACTCCAGGAAAGTCCGGAATTTTTAACGATACAGATGCATAATCTATTTATATGCTGCCAAGAGTGAAGTTGTTAATGAAAATCTGTTTAACGTCCTCCGGTCTGGAACAGACACATATGGGACATAAGTAGATATAAAGATGGTGGGAACGACCCTGGAGGCAATGCCCGGAGGCAGTGCAACACCAGGAAAGTCCCGATTTTTTAGCAATACAGATGTGCATTAGAGTGTGAAGTTTTGAATGGAAATCCGTTTAACGTCCTCCGGTCTGAAATAGACGCATATGGGACATTAGTAGATATAAAGATGATGGGAACGATCATGGAGGCAATGCCCGGAGGCAGTGCAACTCCAGGAAAGTCCGGAATTTTTAACGATACAGATGCATAATCTATTTATATGCTGCCAAGAGTGAAGTTTGTAATGAAAATCTGTTTAACGTCCTCCGGTCTGGAACAGACACATATGGGACATAAGTAGATATAAAGATGGTGGGAACGACCCTGGAGGCAATGCCCGGAGGCAGTGCAACACCAGGAAAGTCCCGAATTTTTAACAATACAGATGTGTAAACCGCAACTGCTGAAGAGTGAAGTTTTAGATCGTGACCTAAAAGGCTCATAAATACTTTTTCGATAAACTTTGGATTTATAGGCTACTTATATATTCGGTGGCTTGGAGTCAAAACGGACTATCTTTAAAGTCCATTGACGTATTATTGAACATATTGGGAAAACTAATAACTTGTTTTAAAAAAAAAGAGTACAGAAATATAAAAAGCATAATCCATTTTACATTATTTGCAGTCTTTTTTAATACAAGTTCTTAGTTTTTGCAATAACATCAATAATAAGTCAATGGACTTTTTAAAGATAGTCCGTTTTGACTCTAAGCCATCGATATAATGTTCTAGGCCTTCTTTTTGTGATTTTAAATGCAAGAGCAACGTGAAGAAATGCACTCTGTTGACTGCGAAAACAACAACGACGATGCTCGGCTTCTTCCTGTTTCAGTAAATTACCTCCCTTTTTCTTCTGAATGAAAATCTGTTTAACGTCCTCCGGTCTGGAACAGACACATATGGCACATTAGTAGATATAAAGATGTCGGGAACGATCCTGGAGACAATGCCCGGAGGCAGTGCAACAGTAAAGTCCCGAATGTTTAGCAATACAGATAATAAATTCTTCTTCATCTGGTGAAAATGATGTTTTACGTCCTCTCGGTCATAGACACATATGGGATATTTGTAAATACAAAGATGGTGGGAATAATACTGGCTGCAATGCCCAGAGGCAGTGCAACACCAGTAAAGTCCCGAGTTTTTAACAATATAGATAGGTGTAGCGGTAACCATGCCTTGGTTAAACCTCATCGGCTATGGTACCGCCACATGATGTACAATTAAACTTATATAGAAGCAAACTTGCTGTGTAAAATGTAGGCCTAAAACACATAGGTTGCAACGTAATGTCGCATAAAAGCCTCTGTATGTATGTGCGTACGCGTGTGTGTGTGCATATGTGAGTGAGTGTGTACGTGTGTGCGTGCGTGCGTCCGTGTGTGTGTGTGTGTGTGTGTGTGTGTGTGTGTGTGTGTGTGTGTGTGTGTGTGTGTGTGTGTGTGTGTGAGAGAGAGAGAGAGAGAGAGAGAGAGAGAGAGAGAGAGAGAGAGAGAGAGAGAGAGAGAGAGAGAGAGAGAGAGAGAGAGAGAGAGTGTGTACGTGTTCATGCGCGCGCGCGTTTGTGTGTGTATGTGCGTGTGTGTGTGTGAGAGGGAGAGACTGCGTGTTTTTTTAATGTGTGTGTGTGTGTGTGTGTGTGTGTGTGTGTGTGTGTGTGTGTGTGTGTGTGTGTGTGTGTGTGTGTGTGTATGTGTGTGCATGTGTGTGACAATGTGTGTGTTTTGTGTGTGATTGCGTGCGCGCGTGCTGGCAAGGTAGGGTCAGTTCAGGTCAAATTGAACAAGTAGGCCTCGTGGCCTGTTGATATTATCATTATTATTATTGGTAGTAGTAGTAGTAGTAGTAGTAGTAGTAGTAGTAGTAGTAGGGGCTGGCTTTCAATATCCTAGGCCTCGCGGCCTATTAAATCGTTCCCTCGTTTCAAATATGTATATTTTCTGTCGGGGTCTGAATGCATAATTTACAAAGCTACAAGCCTAATAAGGCATCACTCATCAAAATAAAAAAACAATTATTTATATTTATATTTTATAGGAAGGTAAATGTTGTTTGCTTGCTTGTTGTTGTACCCTGGCTTAAAGACTCCAGGGATCATCCCAACAGCCGAAGCACTTGGAACACCAAGGTACACACGCACCAGCTAGGGATGAGAACGTTACGTGTGTGACCGTTTTTGGTTACCCCGCCACGTGGGCAGCCACACTCCGTCTTCGGAGGAGGAAGGCAAATAGCATGGTAATTTGCGGCAGGTAATTAAGTGCCCGCGCGGTATTCTATGTCACTGACAATGAAACCCACACTCGTGCCAGCTGGCTTAGGGTGATAAAGTGTAGCACTGGTGGTGGGGGGGGGGGGGGGGGGGGGGGGGGGTAATACGCGGATAGGAAAATACTCAGCAGGAAAAGGGTGAAGGGAAACGCAACCATAGTGTTGCATTTTGTAAAAACAAACAAAAAACAAACAATCAAAGTGTGTTTAAAATAACCGTATGAGTTGAGTGTTTTTTGAACCGTATGAAGCATTTCGTGTGTGGCTTAGCTCGCACCTCTATTCTTTATTGGTCATCTAAACAGGTAGGCCTATGTTTTATCATCATACCAAAATTAGAGACAGCATGCATAAACTTGTGAACTCTCTCTCTCTCTCTCTCTCTGTGTCTCTCTCTCTCTCTGTCTGTATCTCTGTCTGTCTGTCTGTCTGTCTGTCTCTGTCTGTCTCTCTCTCTCTCTCTCTCTCTCTCTCTCTCTCTCTCTCTCTCTCTCTCTCTCTCTCTCTCTCTCTCTCTCTCTCTCTCTCTCTCTCTCTCTGATTGTATGTATGTATGTATGTATGTATGTATGTATGTATGTATGTATGTATGTATGTATGTATGTATGTATGTGTGTGTGTGTGTGTGTGTGTGTGTGTGTGTGTGTGTGTGTGTGTGTGTGTGTGTGTGTGTGTGTGTCTGTGTGCGCTGTGCGTGCGTGTGCGTGCGTGTGTGTGTGTGTGTGTGTGTGTGCGTGTGTGTGCGTGTGCGTGTGCGTGAATGCTTGTGTATGAATGCGTGCGAATTTGAATGTATGTGTTCGTGCGTGCACGTGCTATGTGTGTATCTGCAGGTATAAACGTGCTTGTATAAATGTGTGACCACGCGTCTATTTGCACTTACTATGGCATCGTATCTTTGTTCCCCAAGAAATCCTAGCCAAACCATCCCACCCCGCAAGCAATGCAGAGAACGGCGTGGACCGTCATCACCGGGACAATGGTCATGCTGTCCTTACAGACTTTTGCAGCGCAGGCCAAACGGGTGGTACTGATGCCGACCCCCACCATCAGCCACGTGAGGTACCACGTCAAGGTGGCCAAGGCTCTGCAGGCTCTGGGTCACCACGCCTGGATCACCGTGCCGGACTACCTGCAGGACAAAGAGGTACTGCACAACCCCAACGTCAGTCTCATCTCTTTCACGATGAGCGAGGATTTCGAGAAAACCGTGGCCGAACAACGGCTGAACATGTACTTTTCAGGCGATCCCAATTCCATGAAGAAATCAGCTTCCACAGCCGTGCAGATGTGTGATGAGATGCTGCGGAATAGTGACCTAGAGCGAGCGATTCGTGAGGCGAAGCCGGATTTGATGGTGCTGGACAATATTCCCCCGGTGTATCCTCTGATGGTTTTCCCTTACAAACTGCGCGTGCCCTTTGCCATGATAGGAACGATGTATGATGTGCACACCATGAGGATCCCCTTTTCCTCAGCGGCGAATCCGATGCAGATCGGGATGGGGGTCTGTTCTGATGACATGACGTTCTTCGAGCGTGTGAAGAGCATGCTGACTCATGCACTGTTCTTTGTGTACAGCCCCTTCATGCTCAGGGATCTGGTGTCCATCTACGCCCCAGAAATGCCCTTCATTCCCAACAGTGAGTTAATGGCCAGGGCTGAGTTGTGGCTGGTGGAGATGGACCATATTTTGGATTACCCAAGACCCACTCTGCCCAACGTCAAAC